>CANUEP010297285.1:0-13912 GCA_947857235.1 Jatropha podagrica | reverse complement strand
TTCCCCTATAATTAGATAGTATGATAAGTATTTCAGATAATACTCTTTTATGGATTCAACAAGGAAAATGTTAAGAAGCATGGACATAAGTCCTGTCTTTCATTTTCATCTTTTCAGTTCCATGACTCCTTTAAATGTTCTCGAACTCTATACTTTCTGCTAGACTCCCTTGCGTCTTTCATCACCATAGGAAGAAGTGTGAATTTAATAAATCTCCAAATATAATGCAGATAATAGAGGAAGCTAAAAATGCTCAGCAGCTGCCTGATAATACTATCTTTGAAATATGTCAAGTTTGCTAGACTTTGTTTTGCGAAACTTATTTAGTATGCGGTAGCTATGTTGCTCATTTGAGCATGGAACTATTTCCATATTGTTACGAAATATATGCGCATGGATGTTTACCTTCTAAACTTGTAACTTGAGTTCTTTTAGTTAAATGTTTCTTTTTTCCTTTTGATTTTGAGCAAACAAGTTAGATGATTAATATAATCTGTTTCCCATGTAACATTTTATCAGATTACCAGTAGACACACCTGTATTATTTATATTAATGCAAGTGTTTCTTTTCTAGACCAGATGGAAGTAATGGACTAGAGCATCACCTCAAACAGGTTCCATCATCAATGCCTGGTACTATGGACAGACACTTTGAACCGAATTCCCATATGGAACTTGTCAGCCACTCAATTGTAAGATCTCTCTCACATGTGACTGCATATCTAATGTATGCTTGCCTGTAGGTATAATCTGCATGATGCACGCATTTGTGCACACACAGTTGTAGTTGCACACATTTGTGCACACAGTTGTAATTGCCATCTTCAGACGCATCTCTAGAATTTGACTTGTTTTCCACCTGTGCATTATTCTCCATTCATATTTTTCAGGTTTTGACATCATATCCATATTTGGATCCACAATATGGCGGAATGTTAACTTCTTATGCACCACAATTGGTGGTATGTAATCCTTGGTCTTTTGTTTACAGTAAATGTTAGAATAGTTTAAGACAGTTGTTCCACACCTCTTTGATATGCTTTACATTTGAAACTCAGATGACTCCTGACCTTGCTGTTAATTTATCGCTTTCTGTTTATTGTACCATCCAATATTGCTCTTTTTTTTTTTAGTTCTTTAACTCGATGTGGGGGGTTGAATATTTTAGAAACAACGTTTGGCTCAATTGATGAACTTGTATGGATTTTCTAGTAGTCTGCAAGTGGAACTAAATTATCAAAACTGGGGCACAAATAAGCTGGTAACATATCAAGCTGTTATTTTGCCATTGTTTTGACCCATGCCTCTACACTTGCAATTATTAAATTAAAGTAGAGAGTTATTGTCATAAGACATATGAAAGTTCTCAATGTGATGTAGGTACCTTCTCAGTTATATGGGATGCATCATGCTAGAATCCCTTTGCCCCTTGAAATGGAAGAAGCACCTGTTTTTGTTAATGCAAAGCAATTTCATGGTATTTTGAGGCGAAGACAGGCACGTGCAAAGGCTGAGCTAGAAAAGAAAGCAATAAAAGTCAGAAAGGTAGGATTGATGTTTATTATACTTTTTAATTCTCTCAAATGAATTAAGTTTTCTCTGAAAAATCCTAGGTTTATATGTAGGCACACACACACACACACACACAGAGACAGAGACAGACACAGACACAGACACAGATATATATATATATATATATATATATATATATATATACACGCACACATTCATACATACATACATATACACATACATACATACATATATACATCTGTTGTTATGAAAGAAAGAGATGATGACCTGTATTGTTAATTCAAAGCAGCAGGTTATTTTATCTTTTTTTTTTTTAAATAAAAAATATGGATAGAATTAATTAATGCATTTCTTTTCAAAATTAATTGCCCATATGCATCGGTTTCTCTAGCAAAAATACTAAAATATGTTATTCTGTATTGCTTATAAAGAAATGAGAAGTTAATAAACTTTGTCAAGATGTGAATTTGGGAGCTGTCACTCTGTGAAGCAAACTAACTGTGAGTGGTGCTCGGGGAAGTTATTAGCTTTGGCTAGTTGCAGAAAATTAAACTGTATAATCAGTGAATCATAGAAGTTCTGTGAGAAAACTGACATTTTCATGGTATAGTGATGTAAGAGAACCCCACGAATGTTGATTGCCCGCATATTGGTAAGATTTTCAGAAGGGACAAATTCAGATGACATGAAGTGTCCCGAACATCTCTCAACTATGAACATTTATATTTTACATGTCCAGGTTCCAACTAGCAGTCTAGCACGAGTTTGGTATCCAGTTCATTTAGTTACGTGAGTAACTTCTACCCTGGGTAGAATTTAAGTGTGGGGTCTTGACGTTGAGAGAATCACACACATAGCGTGAATTTGCTTAAGGAGGCTAATTTTAACCAATCACCAGCTAGAGGGGTGAACTAAAAGAAGTTCTAATGGTTTTGTATGAATAGATGAAAGGTGAACCAAGTTTGTTTTGCTTGGGATGTTAGTTGCATATCATAGTACTCTCAATATTTTGGATTTAAGGCTGTGTTAATGTAATTTGGGACCAAATGATTTCCAGTATTGTAACATGAATCGGTTGTTATTTGCTATCAGCCGTACCTTCACGAGTCCAGACACCAGCATGCTATGAGAAGGGCGAGGGGTTGTGGAGGCCGTTTTCTTAGCACTAAGAAGTCTGAAAATAGTTCTTCAAATCCTGCATCAGACGAAGATGGGAGTTCGGGTGCTAATTCTTCGAGACAATCTGTCCTCTTCTCAGGCTCTGAATGGTTGCCCAAAAATGGGACTGGAGATTTGGAATCCTCCAGTTGTCGGAAAGAAGGAAAAGGGTCCAGTGATCAGGCCATGCAAGCACGCATCTCCTCCAACGGTAATGATAATGCCCACGGACTGTCATCAATATATCATCCACCATCAGGTGATGGCTTGACTGGTGGCTTCTTGGTTCTGCAGAGGGAAACCACACACAGGAATAGAGTCTCAAATGGTGCCCTGCCCATTAAGTGACCTTCCACCTCATGTTGTGGGGGCCCCTCCAGCAATTCTTGCGGAGGTGCAACTGCTAACTTAGACATACTAATGTTTTCCTTTTCTCCTCTTCCTTTCCATGTCTGACAGCAGGTTTTCCCTTCTGCAGGCAAAGCTGGAGATAATCGTCATACTCAACTTGGGGTTGATATCTTTTCTGTGTAGTGTTTTCCCCCAGGCAATTCATTCTTGGCTTTGAATACTTGGCGCATTTTCATAGGTGACTAAGATACAGTGATCGTGGTCTTCATTCTTAAACGAGTTACGTTTCACTTTCATTCACCTTTTCTGTAAAAATACTGAAACTTGTATATCTGTTGCGCAATAGGAAATAGTGGGAACCATCAGGTAGTTTATATTTGGACTAATATCAAGTGTGACTGCATATTTGTTCGGACGAAAGGGCTGCCTGCTGTTTTACCCTTGCATCTCAACAATGTTAAGAGTTTAGTTGGAAATGGTGGTGTTTTTTCTTCTTTTTGTCACTTACCCTCAGTGTAATGCTTTAAGAATTGTTTCATTTCCATTTTTACTTGCTTTTTGGGTAGCTGTTTTCATCATGGGAAGTTAATGCATCTGTTTTCCAGGAACATGGCCAATGATAGGGCTATGTAATATATAAATATATATACACACGCGTTGGAACGTTGGCTTATTAGCTATAAATAAAACAAGTTTGTTTTGGTAATTAAGATTTGAATTTGAGTTTTGGTGGTTAAACTATAATAGGTTTATTTCATATTATTTTCATCTAATTTTGATATACATTTTTTTTCAATTGATTTTCTGAAGCCCGAAATTTTTTTTTAAGATTAAATCCTTAAAAATATTTTTAGTAAAATTCAATTTTTTTTTTTTTTTTCAGAGGAAGATGGTATATTCAACAAAATTGAAAGGGGATAATATTTATAATTTGTTTCCTCAAATCCTAATCAAATGTTAAAAGGGAATAATATTTTTTAATTCCTTTGTTCCAATTTTAAATTAAATAATAAAAGTACTGTGTTTTAAAGCTTCGTATAACAGAGTTAAAGCTTATTGATTAATAGTATAATATAAAATAAAATAAAGAACAATAAAAAATAAGGAGAAAATGCATAATTATAATGATAAGGGCCTTACTCTTTTTATTTCCTAAAATATAAGGGTAACAAAACATATCCTATAAACTACACCGTTTTATGCTCTCTTCTGATAACTCGCCGTCGCCCTATCAAGGTAGTGTTCACTGAACCCTATTTTTTTTTTTTTTATTTAACAACGCAAATGAACACCCTGAGGTATCTCTTTGCATCTATCCTGCTCCTTCCTGTGTCTTCTTATTTTTTGTTTGGTTTATATGAGTATCTGTACTGTTCTAAACAGATGCATCTGGATATCCCGGTGACGAGAAATTTAGTAATCTGAAAATGCACATGAAACAAAATTAAATTCTTTGAAAAACAAATGGATGCTCCCTTTCTGGAGGTTGAGGAACCATATCATCGTTTCATGTGCCAGGTTGAATTTGGGCGAAATGCCGAGGGATATCCCCTTCCTTCCTCTTCTTCTTTACAAAAAGAAGCAATCTTTTCTTCTTTTTTTCCCCCATTTTTTCCATACTAATTTTTGCCAAGTAATTTCTATTTAGGCTTGTTTAAATTTAAAAAGAAAGAACAAAATCTTTTCTCGAAATATAAAGTTTTAAGCTTTTTAGTTTTAAGATCTATTTGAAAGCTTTGATTTTTTGAATTTAGATAAACTTTTATATAATGAGCACATTTTTGCGATGCAATAGATTGTAGCATGATTTTTTTCCCCCATAATTTTCAAATTATTATTCTTTATTATAAAGCTGAATTATGCCATGCAGCTTTGGATGTGCCTGCTTATTGATATCAAAGATTGGTGTTGTTTAGTTAGGTCCTCACTTGGATTAGTTGTACATTACTCTGCTTTAATTATATAAATGTCAGAAGTTTCATTATATTGGAGATAGAATTATTCTTGCTTGCCCAGTAGTTCCTGCTAGAGAATTTCTTTAAACTGAAAGCCTTTATTAATGTTGTATACTTCATGTGGGTTTTTCATTTTGTAGAGGAATCCATTTTCTTGGAACTGCAGGAAAGGATTTTGTTCCTGTATATATCAGTAAAACATTACAACTGGAGGAGAATGATTCAAGCATGCAACTCCAAGTACTTTGAGATGATGTCTTGGCTGATTTCTGGTGTTCATATTTCAGGATCATTGTTCCTTGCAATCTCTGAATCCGAGTCTTTACATAAATTGAGTATGTACTTGTATAGCTAGACTATGCTTGTACAGCTGTTGTCCAGGAACAAAGCATTTTTGATAATGCCATACGCTAATGTTTCCTTGGGTTTGAAGTCTGAAGACTCTCCTAGTGGAAGCAATTGGCTAGGCAATTTCAGCTAGTCTAATAGAAGAAGATCAGGATCTTTTGATTACCTACATTGTACTGATGTGTCAGTTTTGCTTTATAAACCCATGACAATGTTATGTGGAAAATGTCTCGTTCACTTTGTATATAATCACTTGCAGCATTTCTTTTTAACAGCAGTTATTATTTGTCATTTCTGATTCTCTAATCGCGATTAACATTAAAGAAAAGCCTGAAAATTCGTAATGCATCTTCCGCAGATATCATACAATGCAGAATTAAACAATGAACTGCTCAATTTGGCTCCCGTTTCAATTTATCTTAGAATCAGTTTATTTTTTATTATTTTCTCCATTATGCTCAGTTAGCGCATTGGACACTGATTTGGGTACTAAAATTGCATCTTCTTAATCTGACAGAAATTACACCAAGGTTTTGTGTATCAGGAAATAGCTTACAAAATATTAGCATAGACTGATGAAATAACAAATATACACTATATGGATATAACTTAGCGTCCTGGTACTTCTCCATTAGACACCTGAATAATTATGTGATCTCTGCTTTGAACAGTTACAGCATTGCTTGTTCTTGAAGTTGTTCCTGTTCAATATTCAAAGAATTTCAGGTTAAGTAGCTGAAAAATAGGGAATATGTGCAATGGGTTTTTCTGAACAACAAACGTATAGCATATGTTCTTCCAGTCAGCAGAACTGCCAAAACTAGTAACAGTAGGATAATCTAAATTTTTGCAGCAATTCAATTTAAACTTAATGACATTTTTAGAAAATATTCCGAGCGCCAGGTGGTGTTAAGAATTCTTCCTAAATGTGCAAATCCGATTAATGTCATGTTGTGTTAGATTAGTAGATGTTCAAATGAAGCAGTGGTCTCTGTTACATTACAGGGTACATATCAGTTGAGCATCTAGTCCTTGTTATTTGGTGCTATACCTAGCTTTTTGCAAATGCATTATTTCCGTGTATGAGAGCTAACAGCATTCTCATTTCGCTTACTGCTATACAAATTTTGTGCATTTGCCTAGTTTCAGTGACAATCCTATGTACCTCTAGTTGCATAAAATTTCTGCTCTACTTTGAAGTATATAATATTACAATAACCACAGTCTACTATATCTTCTATTAGAGTTCCAAGATCTTCGAAGTCCATATTGTCATTATAGAATTTCTGTTTTTCCTAGGTTTGTTTGACTAATCGTCTTAATCTCCACTTCTGGCAAACACATGGTTTGGAATGAAGCAGCTTAACCAACATGCCAAACTGACACTAACCTAAGTTTTTTATGAAAGTGACAATACAAAAAGGGGAAAAAAAAATTTAAGGAACAAAAGGAAATTAAATACAGAGCTAAAAAAATGAAGTTTGATTCACCTCTGTCACAAAGAATGCATGGAACCCATATGGTACCCTATGAGGTAATTCAACAACTGCAACAGGATCAGATGACATTGTTTTTGCATCGACTACATTTGCTGATGATTTTCTGCAAATTAAAATAAGGAGTTTAATTTCAGAGCATATCCCTGTTGAAAACTTGGTAGAAGTATACTGGAAACAAGTCTACAGAACAACGTTATCCTCCCATGCTTGCTCAGAGGGTAACCAACAATAAAAGAGAAGAAAAAGATGCAGAATGATAGTCTGATGCTCTACCAGTGGATAAAAAGCAGGTTTTAGAATACTTCATCTCACTAGTTAAATGGATACTTTGATTAAAGAAAAGAGATTGAGTAATAATTTTTTGTATACTCCAGAGATAGTAAAAGAAAGATGATTAAGTAAAGGAAAAGATTACCCAGTCTTTTCATCATGCACAAAGAATATCAAGTAGCCATCATCTTCCTCAGAACTAGTGCCAGGCTCTCGGGGAACAAATATAGCCTCTGAACCAAATCTACCAGGTCCCAAATCAAAGATGCCTTTAACATTTCCTCCAACTTCAAGCTTTGGTTTTTCTGGTTGGGGTTCTGCATGTAGATCAAACTTGATTATTCCAGTGACCTTGGCAATGCTATCCAGAATGGTTCCATAAACATATCTTTGTTTCCTGAAATGACAGAGAACAATCAGCAAGTAAAAAAAATCTAAAAACAAGCCCCAGTTTAATTAACACCATAAAGAAAGAAAGAAATAAAATGAACTCATTGAAGAATTCTATCAGTTCAGATTGAATATCTGTTTCTGCTCGAAAAAGCACATATAGCTGTGTGTGCCTAGTGCAGATGAATACCTCCCAATGTAGCTCTCGTTCACCCTAGGAAAATCAACAGCAGATGTTGATAATTTCTTTTGTGAAGCTGCACCTGTTTTCATGTTGAACCTCATCTCGTACCTGCTTAGAATAACAGTAGTCAGACATACATGAAAAGCTGTCAAAATTGTGGGAGTGCTAAAATTTGCTTACAGCTCATTTGCAAAATTCTCAAGTTTTTCTTTGACATTTCCGCTGACCATGTCTAAATCTGGATTTTCAAGGCGGCAAGTGATCAAAACAACTTCATCGCCCTCCTCCCAGGCATTGGCTAGTAAAAAATTGGTAAATAAGTCAGAACCGATACATCTGGATGGATGGGCTTAGTCATGAGACAACAGTAAGTTATTGTGTGTTTGAATTCCATTATGAAATAACAATGAAAAATATAGCCAAGTTCCAGATGCTAACGGACTTGCATGCTAAAAGAAGTGTCAATTCTTAACCAACTATCTGACTGCAAGAAAATCACCAGTCTATATAATTTTATAGATTTATGATGAATCCAAAAGCAAGACAAGGCCTAACTGCAACCTTCAGTAAATTACGGCACTTGTACTTTGTATCCACTAATTTTCATATAATAGTAATATAGAGTGAAATAATACACCAAGTGCCAAAATAAAAAAGAGAAGAAACATTTCTACAAGAGTTGAATGAGTCGTTGACACTTGAGTTGATGCTATAAAGAGATTTCCCTAGGTATTGTAAGTGAAATTTTGAGGCTTGATGTTGGAATTTAACGGACATGGGAAAGCAAGTGGCCTCACCATTGTGAAATATCATGCAATTTGGAAGCTCAAACCATCGGATTTGGCGATCATCCTTTGCATACCGTGGCAGGACACCAAATCGAGATTTTTTGGTAGCATCAAATGTGAATATCAGCTTCTTTTCTTTCACCATTTCCTGAAAAGATTGTTCTGAAATCATTAAGTGAAAATCTACAAACAATTTCCACCTAGGCCTCTCAATCAACAAAATCTTCCTGAAGAATCCA
This sequence comes from Jatropha podagrica, assembly GCA_947857235.1. Lineage (NCBI taxonomy): Eukaryota > Viridiplantae > Streptophyta > Magnoliopsida > Malpighiales > Euphorbiaceae > Jatropha > Jatropha podagrica. The sequence continues at coordinate 5,197 of CANUEP010297285.1, read as the reverse complement.
GCCTTGATTTGAGGTTCCACTTCTCACACTATAAATGAATTCCATATATAAGGGTGTACTTGGTTGTTTATGAAAGCAAATATTTAGGAAAAATGAAGGGAAATGATAAGAAACTAATTTTCTTGCAAATGAGTTGAAGCAAAATTTTGGCAAACAAAATTTTCTTTGTCCGGATCTTTTTGTTATGGAAATGTGAACTAGATTCAAGTGAAGTGATTTTTTTTTTCTTGTGGAGAAACCAGTTACTGGTGAATCAGTTCTTTTCAAGACAAACAAATTAACAGAATGTAAAATGAAATAATGTTATCATTCATAATGCACATTGTATGTCACTATCATCAAACAAAGTACAAATAAAAGATTAAACTGGTTATTAGAAATCAAGTTATTGAATTTTTTTAACAAATCCTGAAATTTGAAACCGCATGTTATCCAATAAAGACATTCAATCAAATGGGCTTGATTGACAAAATCATTGCCACTAATAAAATAATTATTCTGTTATAGTTGAATAGTTTCATTTCACCATAAATTTCTATTGCATGTGCACAATTCAATGATCATTAATATATTCATAGTGTATTTTGTACTGTGTCTAAAAACCGCAAGAACTCAGGATCCATACCTTTGGCCTGAAGAACATAGGAAGATCCATAAAAATTGCATAATTCTCAGTAATGGCAAAATCGTGCATCATGATGGGGTCTGATATGGTTATTGCTACTGGATCATGCATGACACCATCCTTTGAAATAACTCTGTAAGTGACGTATGGGGGTTCATGAGCATAGCCAAATGTAAACATCTCTCCTGCATTGAAGGAATTTAAGTATAAAAAAATATTACTTCATTAAACTAGTTGACTAAGTTTCATTCATGAAGGTGGATATTACCAGTGAATGGATCAACCTTTGGATGAGCAGTGAAGGAATGCTTAAGTCTCTTGTCATAATCCAGCAAGCCAACAGTTTGTAAATCTCCATCTTCCATAACTTTAACTACATCTGCAGGATGCAATGGGAATAATTTTTACTTCCACTACAAGAAAGAAAGAAGTACCAAAAAATCCAGTTCCCCGAGAAACTGTCTGATCATTGTTGAAAGTGAAAACATGGAGAGGCTAAGCTTACAGGGTTTATCTGCTTCTGAAAGTGCTAAGAGCTTCCTATGGTGATAAATGAGAGCTGTATTACCTGGAACAAGGTTACAGAGAATTAGTTTCTTCTAAGATTGCCAATATTTTAAGAATGCTCAATAGTTTCAGTAGCACCTAAGACAGAAGCACAGGTAAAACTTGGATTTAAAATTATTCCCTTCAAATGTAAAAATAAAATAGAAAAAAAAATTCAAGAAATTACCAAGGGAATTTCTCTAAATTGAAGGAAAAGCCTAGTTAAATTTGTGTCTCTTGAAGAAGTTATTTACACATGCGCATAAATAGTTTCAAGTTTCATCACAGAACTAGAGGTGAAATATTGAGAAGTTTCAACTGCGTTTGAGGTGCATGTTTGCAAGAAGAGCAATCATCTTAGATTCACCGAGAGCAAATACAATTAAGGAAAATCATTTTATTGCCTGTGAAATGATATGTTTTTTCAAACTGAGATTGAAAGACTGTCAGCAAAGGTGCATAATCTCACATGGGATTCTCAAATTAAAGTAGTGGCATATTCATTAAACTTACCCGTCCCATGTCCATATGACATGTCCAGCACTTTCAATTTCGCTCTCAGCATTTGCATGTAAACCGTGAGTAATCCAAAGAACCCTTTGAGATCACCTATCTGCAAATGAAGAACAAAAAATGAAAGTCATTCTACAAAAAAAAAAATAATAATAATAATAATCCGCTGCTTAAGGTTTATCTGCTTTTTGATTGGTGAGTGAAAATGCAACTGTGATGAAACTTGAAACTATCAAGCATGCTATCCAAAGAGAAAAATTAGTAAAGTTGGAGAACCAACTGCATCCATAACTTGACAAGCATGAGTCTTCGAAAAGAAAAAACATTTGTATAATCCCATGTAAGAGAGTCCAGAGTGTATTGTTCCAACCAACAATGTCAAAAGAAATTATCAGTTCCTTAAAACAGGAGATCACGTATGGAAAGGAAATGACCAGAGGTGAATTACTAACTTTCATCCTACTTTTCCTTCAAAAAATTATGTAGTTTTCACGTAATAATGAATTCTTTTTCAGGCAGGTCAGTATTTTACCTTCATAAATTTGGCACCTCCGAAAAACTCTTCTTGCTTAAGTCGTGATGTCCTCACATAGCGACGGACATATGTTGCCTTTCCATCTTTGATGCGCAGACCATGAATCATGCTGCGAATTATTTGATAAAAAGGAAAAAAGAGTCATAGTAAGCCATTCTTAGCATGCCAGTAAAGATGGTCCTAATAAAATCAAAGCAATCATCCAACTTTCAAAATGCAAAAACAAAAACTAAGGCAGCAAAAAGTGATAATAACAGATAAATGGACAAACCACTTGTGTTACAAGAGAAAACAAAGATCCACGGATTATCAAGTATCAAGAATTCAATAATCTGCTAAACACTTTATTAGAATCTATAGCTATTGCATATGTGGAATATATTTGTACATTGCAGATTAAGGAAATCAAGCGGTTAACCAATTACGCACTTGGATAGGGCGCATGAGATCTTAGTTCCATAAAATTAGCGTTTAACAAAGATTGGAGCAATTTTCCAAGAAAGCAAAGAGCCATAATCACATTCTCGTTCATAAATTATAAAGTAGATAAGATGCACCATATTCTGTTAATTTATTCTGATCAAAGTAGCAAACTTCACTTACCCATCTCCGTCAAACCTGCATAAACAGCAACAGGAGAAAGAAATTAGCTTTCTTGTCTCCATTTTCAATAACAAGAAAAATCCCATTTAATCAAAAGAACACAAATAAAACTTACCAATGATATCCAGCCACAGGAGCAAACTTTGGATTAGGACCTACCCTCACAAACTCCCCATTCAAGCATTCCTTAAAAAATTTAACAAAAAACAAAAATTGAAACTTTTGAGTATCTAAAGGATCTAATACTGATACTAATAAAAGTGAATACATATAACATACATATACACAATCCATGATTGAGGAATGATAAACTCACAGGAAGGTGGCCTATGACAGGAAGGTCTTTAACCGGAGGAGCTTCATCGGGAACCGGAGCAAAGTTACCGTTGAGATAATGGAGAGGCTGGGATTTATCAAACATTAATTTGACGATCAGCTTCTCCAAGTAGTCAACAAGCTTTGAAGTCAGTCCTTTGTTCGGCTTTGGATTCACCTCCACTATTGCCGGTCCATCATTACTTTGCTTCTTCTCCACCTCCGCCATTGCTTTGGTTTTTGTCGTCTTCAGCGGCTCTCTCTTTCTCTGTCACTATATGGTATTAGTGGAGTAGGAGCAATATATTGCTCGCTTGGTTGATTTAACAATGGCGAATTGAGAGGCAGAGGCTGTATCTTGCTGGCAGTTGCACTGCCAAGTGGCATATACATTTTAATTTTTTTAGAAAATTATTTTTAATCTCACTAAATATAATAACTATGGTGTATTTTTTAAAAACCCATTATTATTATTTTTATATCATATTTTAAACTCTAATTTCTACTACATTATAATAATAAAAAAAAGAAAAAGAAAAATTTGAAAATTTGAAAATTCAAAATTTCAGTTTTTTTTTTTTTTTCTTGTTTTAACAAACATAATTTTCCAATTTGATAGGATTTTTTTGTGAGTTGATAGAGACAAAAGAGTATTTACAAATCAGTAACAGCAGGAGCATCCCGCACTCCTAATCGCATGGCTTGGCGGTGACGTGTTGAAATTCAAACCACGGAACAGACAAGTGAAATGAGTCCACGTGGTACATTTCTCACTTGGAGAGGTGTCTCAATTTTGTTATGATTTTCTTTTATTTATTTATTATTATTTAATTTTGTATAAAATAAACATAATTTTAATTTGAAATAATTATTTAAAATAAAAAAAGATGCTACATTGTTCATCCAAAGATCCTCTGAGCTACAATACAATAAACATAAGAATAAAATAAAACCAATAAAATATATTTTTGGCAATTTTGATGAGACTCAAGAGCATATTTGGCTATACCAAAAGAAAAATAATAATTATGATAAAATTAAAAAATAAAAATTTGAAAAGGAGAAATTTGGAGGGCCACAATTGTAATCGTTTGTATTATCTATTTAGATTGAATTTTATTTTTTTCTATTTTAATGTTATTATGTATTGTTTTATTATTTTCAAGTTGAATTTTAATATGAAATTTTTTATATATTTTCTATTGCATTTTCGGTTTCAGATGTTTCAAACGGGTTCGGATTCAAATGGATTTATAATGAAACGGGTATTGTCTAAACGGTTTTGGGTATTTGTTAGTTTATTTCTTATGGGATTCGGGCACTTAAATTGATAATCGGGTTCGGGTAGTTGATTTGTAACGGGTACCCGCACTGCTGCCATCTCTGAGTTCCAGCAGAGCACCAACGGAGATCGTTCCATTTCTCAGCTGAAGAGTGAAGACTAACCCGCAGCTTTCTGACTGTATCGTCTCGTCCGGTAAGTCTATTTTAAGTGTTTGCCATTATATTTAGGGCTTAAAGTTTAGAAATCAAATATTCAAGTTTGATCCTTTCTCTCGATCGTAAACGTTCTCGCTTGGTATTTCTTTGTTCACAATCTCTTGTTCCCTCGTAGATTACTGCTCTCTGATCGCAGCTGAACTTACGATTCTCGATATCTTTTCTTTTTTTAATTTTTATTAAGCTTTTGTAATTATTATTATGAGATATGCATCGGAAAGATAAGTGTTTAAATATTATAGGAATTCAACAGTAGATATTATGGATGGAAATCTCCCCAATATAAAGAAATGGGTAGTCTTGTATCCCGTTTACATAAACTCGAAGAAGACCATAGCTGAAGGCAGGCGAATCAGTACTGCCAAGGCTTGCGAAAATCCAACTTGAGATTGGTGATTGCTGCAGCCATCTCAAACTCCCTTTATTTTTTCCCCTATAATTAGATAGTATGATAAGTATTTCAGATAATACTCTTTTATGGATTCAACAAGGAAAATGTTAAGAAGCATGGACATAAGTCCTGTCTTTCATTTTCATCTTTTCAGTTCCATGACTCCTTT
>CANUEP010297264.1:0-126374 GCA_947857235.1 Jatropha podagrica | reverse complement strand
CCCCCCCCCCCCCCCCCCCCCCCCCCCCCCCCCATTAGCTTGTTGCATATATTTATTTATCCAAATTGCGCAGATTTTCTCCCTTTTTTTTTTTTTTAAAGTATTGGGGATGGTTAACTTGAACTAGTATATATACTCTCAAATTGACAAATTAGTCGAACTAGCTGAACTTGTATCTTGAAATTCTTTCTAAGAGGTGAATGCATATTTCGTTGAACGAGTCTGTCAAAGATGAACTACAATGAAATTGAAATCTACATTTATCAAAAAAAGAAATGGCACAAACATGGCCATGAAGAAAAAAAGAACGAATTTGTATGGCTTGTATGTTGGACAATTCTTCAGCCTTTCTTCCTCTTGACATTAGTTTTCTTTTTGGACTTTCTAAACCCTCCACTATCCTGTCAGCAAGGAAAAATATGATGAAAAAAAAATTTACCAACTAGTATAAAATATTAGATATCAACATAGTATCCGTTTTTGAGACAGAATTGAGAGAGTAAAGCTTTCATGTTTTTACCTTTCTGTAATGTCCGTAGGCAATTTGACCTGTCAATTCTTGCCCATTTTTCGAGACATAAACCTTCAAAAGATCGAGAGATGATTAGGAAAGCTACAAATCATCATAGGGGAAGAAAATGGTACACAAGATAAACTGAAATAAAACCAAAGGAAAGAAAACAACAAAAATATTAATGTGAAAAGAGCATGGAGAACGTGATTCCATAATTTTCCAGAAAGATTATAATCTAATTTGCAGTTGTTAGTAAATCTAAGGGTAGTAACATAGTTTAACACATAAACTATGATTTGCTACTACCAAATTTCACTGTTGTTGCAACTTTCTAATAGTGGCACAGTGATGGCAAAGTTCAGGAAAATTAAAAGTTTAAAATTACTCATGGTTTTCTTGAAAGTACATTTCCCCCTTTTGCATTCCAATTGTTGCTAACCCAGTATAGGATTTATGAATTTGTTGTTAATTACAAGATTTGAATGTTGTTGTCCATTAAAAACCACCCACAGGAGACCCAGCCTGTGTATTCTGTACTACAGGTTGAAATATCGAAAGCTGAAAATTTTTAATCCATTAAAATTTTCATTTCATAAAACAGTATTCAACGTACCTTTTTCCCCTCAGGAGATGTAAACCAGCGACCAGCAGCTTGACCAGTTGCATGAACACGTCTTTTCCCAGCATCCTTGGGAATGGCACCACTGCTTCTGGGGTCTACCCAGCTTTGAGAAGTATGGGCGACTCCTTTGGCATTTGATTTCTTTGATTTATTTCTTACCCTTGCTGAGCCTTTTTCTTTGTTGTTTCTCCGAGACTGCCCCTGCTTATTAGCTTCTCCATCGAATTGACTCCTGAAATGACAGTAAGAACACATTATAATGCAATTGACACTTTGGATACAGATGCAGCAACCTTAGTAGAAGGAATGTAAAGCAAATTACATGTAATTAATAACTGATTCACTAGGCTGCTGATTTTCTTTGTTACCAACGCCCAAGGGAGAAAAGTTGGGTAAGCGATTGCGAACTAGTCTCTGAATCCTTGGGTCGTTATGGAAGAAATAATGATGAGCTGGAGGAAGAGAACCAGCCACATTCCAGTGTTGCTCAAAGTCAGTGATGCTATTTGTGCCCTGATGACAGCCCACAGTGTCACCTTTATATAGACTACTCCCCAATGTCTGAGCTGCATTATTATCTCGAAGGGACTGGAAATATTCTTTACAGACCTCATCCAGAACAGGAGTTGGAATGTGAAAACTCTTTATTGGACAAAAATCTTTCCACAGATCCTCATTTTGATGCTTCTCTAATGATGGATTTCTCTTTTGTTCACTCGGTGGAGGCTGCTGATCCTTCGAGAATGAATCGGTTCTTGGAGTCTTTCTGCTTACATCTTTATTCACAGGAAGGTCTTCAGAATCAGAATCAGAATCAATTAATTGAAACCTTTGAAGAGGACTGATGGTTAACTTTGGAAATATCAACCCATTCTGGATTGCCCCTAAAGAAGAAGAAGACGGAGCATCTGAAACGTGTCCTACTTTCCTTTTCTTTAACTGGTTTGATGATTGAGCAGTTAAAACCCCACAGCCATGCAGTGGAACCTTTGAGCTACTATGTACAAAATCGTGCTGTGTTGATGGACGTGCATCTGCTATTGAGATAACAACTTAGATCATTGAAAACATTAACCTAGAAAAGTAACTGATTGGATATATGTACACAGGATGAAGTTGCTGGACAACTGAGCAAAAGACAGCATATTTATTCAACTGCATAAAGGCTCTTAGTTAGTATAGGGTCATTAGGAACAGTGCAAATGATTTTGTGAACATCCAAGACTTAGGTAAGTTCATTTGAGTTGACATTTAAAATATAACGAATCCTCTCACCAAATTATACTACAAACAAGTAATGAACCAATCTATCAACAGAAATCCAGATATGCAAATTAAGCGGTTAGGTCAGTAGAGTCTATAATACAAATGGAAAAGAATTCTCAGGAGAAATGTAAAGCCAACAAGGATTATAAGCGGTTGTTGATGACTCTTACTGTCAAAAGTCACAATCAGACATGATAACTGATTGCATATAGCAAACTTTCAATGTGTTTAGTGATAAAAAAAAACAAAAAAAAAAAGGGAATTCCTATGTTAGCTGACTTGAGCCGAGACCATGTCTAAAATTTAGCGGTTACTTTTGCAACATGTAACAATCAATATCATTACCAAGAACTAAACTTTATTCATATTACTAACGCTTCGTATAAACAATTACCAAATCATAGATCACCAAATTATAGACCCACCCTAATCCTGTGTTTAAATGTCACAAAATTATGCATTAAGCTAATGTTAATATTCATTAAATAACAAAAAAAAATATAGATTGATTAATAATTTAATATCACCTCTAATAAAATCTTCCTGCGAAGAGAACTCTTCAATGTCCTCATCACAATTATCACCAAAAACAGCTTCTTCGTCTTTCCTTTTCACTCCCGCAGGTCCTCGTCTCAGGCGCTTGAATATAAGGGGCGAACGGGACCCAGATTCGGGATCCGAATCGATAACCTGAAGACCGGAATCATCCACAACTCGAGATCCGAAATCATCTTCTCGTTCAACATCTGGAGCTGGACTGAAAGTGGAGTTTTGATGCTGTCGAGTGGGTATTTGGGGTTCAGGTTCGCGTTCGAGGTCAAACCCGAGGGAGAAAGACGGAGGTTCGATGTCGGCCATTTTGAACACAGAGACAAAGGGGAGATAGAGAAATTTTAATGGCGGAGGATGAGATGTTGCAATTTTGGCGCGTTAACCGGAGAATTTTTGGAGGGTTTTAATTTAATTTAATTTTATCGTTTTGAAAATCTACATCTCTTTTCCCTCTTGCTTGCTAGTGGTAGATTAGTAAAGTTTCAAAAGAAACGAAAAGGTGTCGTTTTGAATGACAAGGGAAACGTTACGAACGACAACGAAAGTGTTCCCTGCTGTTTGTAAACGACATGAAAAGAATTACCTGTCATTTCTTTTCCTTTTCTAGAGCAGCAAGCAGCAACTCCATGTTAATTTAAGTTATTAAAGAAATAAATTTAGGAATCCAAAGTCAAAATAGATTTTAAATCAAAATTATCAATTCCAAATCAAAAAAATAAAGAATCAAAATTGAACTTTGAATGTACAATTTCGATTATGTTTTAAAATTAAAAACTGTTGATCGTAATTTGATACTATTTTTATCGATTCAGTTTCAATTCGACATTTGATCTCAGTCACACATACCCACAACAATTAAGTAAATATAAATCAACTATATATGAAATTTATCTAAAAATATAATAACTATATATTTAAATCTTAATTATCCCTCTTGAACTATACAATAAAACAAAAGCTTGAAGTTTCACTTTAGATGATCTCAAATGTCAAATCAACTATAAGCTATATAAAACAAAATAAAATGTTAAAAAACCAAACTTCAAACATCCATATATATAGCGTGAACTCATACTAGACTAGCTGCCAGTGCCTTCATCTTCATGTCCACATCACAAACCCTAGCCACCATTAATGTTGACCTTGACCACCGTGACAGAATTGACTAACCGCTAGCCGCCATGTCCACCTCTACTTTCATTGCAACTTTGGCAACTACGTATTCTCAAAGTGATCTCATACTCTCGTCCATTGCCATGTCCAATTCTTTTTTTTTTAAAAGAAAAGTAGAGTTCTCCTGACCATATTATTTAGATTATTTTCATTTTTTTTTTTGTAATAAATATATAAACATTCAAAAGAATGTTAGCCGTCAGAGATTCAAAAGCTTAGTTTGACAAGGGAATATGCACACGTTTTTTTTAATTTGTATTTTCTTTTCCCAATTATTGGTTTAATAATAAAGGCTTGATTGGCGGCCATCTCCACTAGCTACTGTGCTAAAAAATATGAAATTTACTTTATTTTAGATGAGTCTTACGTAAATTTCCTGATCCTTTCTTTTCTCATACCATCAATCTCTATCTAATAGAGTCTTGTAGCAGAAATGATAAGTGAACCTTTGAGCCTACCATTTTGGAAACAACGAAGGCAATACCTGCAGGTCATCTTGAACTTGAACTTGACCTTCCACAGCTCTCCCCTTTTCTATATTTTTACTTTGCACTTAACTAATTTTTGGCTGATTACCAAAAGGAAATTATATATTTCCTTTAATAGTTACAATGAAAACATGTTCAAATATTGATAATGCTGCTTAGTTTGAAAAAGCTACCAATTACTTTGTCATATTAATTACGTTTTCCGTGAATATTTACTTTTCAATTTATGAAAATCGAACTCTCGATCTCATTTAAGAGATAAGAAAAGTAAATAATTCATCAATACATTAATCGGTATTATAAATATTTATTTAGTACTAAAATATATCGATACTATTATAAGGAGGTAGCCAATGTGACGTTATTTTCCTTTTATCGGAAAAGTTTAATTAATTTTGAGATTTATTTTATGAAGCTCGACAAATTAAAGATTATATATCATCTAAGTATAATTAGATTCATGCTATGAAAATTTGAGTATTTAAGATCTAATGTCTCATAAACTTGTTCTTGCATAATAAGATCGAGCTTATGAGGATTTCACCCTACATAACGACTAAATCGAAGAAGATTTAGTGGCACTAATTAGGATTAAGAGAACATTAGAATTTAAATCTAAACGTCAACAAATGGTTTAGTGAAATTTGTTGACTAAAATCATTATCAACATACCAACTTTGCTAGAAGAGATGTAATTTTAACAAGAAAAAAGAAGGAATGAGCAGAAAGCAGATTGGTTTTCCTTGCATATAAGAAAGAATACACAATGAGCAAAACCAGTATAGACTTTCTAGCTCCATTCCTCTGATCTATCTTTATACAAAAGAGCACCATATGCAAAACCAAGCTATAGATCCTTAATAAAGCAGAAGGCAGATTCAATGATAACCGTCCATTACTCAGGAATACTCTGTAGATTAGGCCTCCACGACCGTTGATGTGTATCATACGGATCACTACTGACGTCCTTCATCAACTGGCCAAGTACCTGTTCTAATGATAATTCTTTCATATCAACCCTACCAAGCAATTCTTGAAGCTGTTTCTTCGAAATCTTGATCTTTACTTCTGTACTTGAAGATTTTAAACCCTTGTTTCGATTTTCAAGAAGCTCTTCTGCTTCTTCTACATTCAATCCCTTCTCTTGCCTTTTATTGCTTTTCAAGAACTTTTCCGGCACAGGCGACCCCCAGTCTTCGCCACCCCATTGCATGGAGGATTCACGTCGTAAACAATTTCCCATTAATTTTCTTTTCCTTTGTTTATTTTCGGGTGGCGGTCGTTTGTTGGTCTACGTATGTAGGTACAAAGGAAAGAGGTGATGCGTTTTTATACAGGGAAGAGGGAAGGGAGATAGAGAAAGAAAGAGTGTCAAACCTAACATTTTGCCAAGATGGAATTCCTCGCTGACCTCGCAGGTGATTGGTGTTTATCTCATTAATCCACATTTCATCCATTCATACATATTTCTTTCAGGCTTTTTCACTTAATTTTTACAAACTAGATTTAAATATATCGAAAAACTTATTAATTTGAATAAATTAAATTTTTTCTGACATATTAATAAAATAAATTGAATTTACCAATTAAAAAAAATAAACCATTTAGATTAACAATATGATGGATTCATTTACCACAACTTCATTATAAAATAAGAATAAAAGTTTTAATGTGAATCAAACATCTCTTTTTTCAATATATAGTAAGCATGCAAACAAAACAGTGGTTAAATATTTCAAGAATTTCTCCTTTTTCCAAGCTTTTTCTTTTGATAATATATGAATAAAAAAAAAATGCAAGTACGGACAAAGTCGCATGAGACATGAGTACCCTTAATTTGACATGGAAGGTGTATTAAACCTTCATGGTTTTGGGAAGAGCCATTTGAAACATAGCAACATATGCACATGAAAGATCAAAACCAAAAAAATAATAATTTATGCACATGTTTGAGACTGCTTTTTTGGGGAAATTATATAAATATATTATTTTTTTTAGCTGATTCATACTTTGAAATCGACAAAAATGAAGGTTTCTCAAAACACATGCAATTAAGATTCAAATTCTAAAAAGAAAAAAAAAAAAAAAGAAAATTTAGCCTCTCTAACAAAAACCAATTACTTAAAAAAGAAATATTAACTCAAATTATTTTAATACAAAAACCCATAAATTCAAAAAATACATTTTATTAGAAGAAGCAAAAACTTTTACGTTTTATGGCTAAGAACGACTAAGAAGAAAATTAAAAGCTTAGTTATTTGCTGGATAAAAATACATCTCAATAAGATTTAGTTTGATTTTTCTAAATAAATAGTTTGGTCCTAACATCTAAATCATTAAGCTTCCGTAAGTCAAGAATTACACCGGCGGATCATTGATCGAAGGCGGCTGCGCACGAGCACCGTTGTGGGTACAATTTGGAGAAATTTCTTTTCTTTTTTCCTCTTCTTAATTTTCTTTCACACTATTTTTCACAAAACAAAAATGGTGTTTATATTTTAGGGAGTTCAAATATTTATCGGTCCATTATTCAATATTCCCGACTAAGATATGGTTCGAATCAAGAAGAGATTTGAACCAAACCAAATGAATATATATATATATAACAACATATGCACGTGTAACTTTCTCATGTGTTGGAAGAATATATTTAATAAAAAAAAAAATCTATCTCCACAGTTGCATTTCTTTGAACAAGTCTAATTAGTAACCACTGTACTTAAACTCCAGCAACTTTCCCAGCCCTTTCTTTTCTCATATATCAATCTCTATCTATCTACTGTATGCAGTCTTGTAGCAGAAGTGCTGCCTTGGCCCTTTTCAGCCTACCATTTTGGAAACAACCAATGCAACCTTATTTAATAGTATCAATGGTCACCTCCAATTTGACTATCTTTTTAAGTTTTTTTTTTTTTTTTTTTTGGGTTTAATTAATTTTTTGGGTTGAATGGTATTTAATAGTAGTAGTTTTTCAAATAAAAAAGAATGGTATGTTACATAATTACTTTCTTTAGTGGTTGAATGAAAATGACATTTGCACATGACATGTTCTAATGTTGCCTATTCCACCCATTGCAAAAGCCACTCAGTGCCTCACATTAGCCTTCTAATTCATTTAATTATGTTAATTAATCCACATTAAAAAAGAACAAATGACAAGTAATTAACCAGTTATTGCTTTAAAGACAATCCAACACCACAATATCTGCCCTAACCATTATAATTATTATTGAAAGCAGGTGCCTTATAATCTAATCAATGTGCTTACTAATTGGGATTTGTTTGAGTTATCAACTTCTAGATTGATATTTAATATTAACAAGAAAAGGAAGTTTTAATCTTCAACTCTAAAGCCAAAAAACATTGGTTTTCTTTGCAAATAACTATACACAATGAACAAAACCAATAGAGCCCATAGCTCCATTCCTTAGATCTCTCAGTATGCAAAAGAAAACCATATACATGAACAAGCTCTAGATCTCTGAAAAAGGAGACGGCAGATTCAATTATCGCCGTTCTTTACTCAGGAATGCTCTGTAGATTAGGCCTCCAAGATTGTTGATTTGTTTCACACCGATCACTATTAACATTCTTCATCAACTGGTCCAGAACTTGTTCTAATGATAATTCTTTCATATCAACCCTGCCAAGCAATTCTTGAAGCTGTTTCTTTGAAATCTTGATCTTTACTTCTTTACTTGAAGATTTTAAATCTTTGTTATGATTTTCAAGAAGCTCTTCTTCTTCTATATTCAATCCTTTCTCCTGCCTTTTATTGCTTTTCAAGAACTTCTCCGGCACCGGCGACCCCCAGTCTTCGCCGCCCCATTGCATGGAGGATTCATGTCGTAGACAATTTCCCATTATTTTATTTTCTTCTCTTTTTGTTGCTGTTGGTGTTTGTTGGTGTAGGTGTATGTATAGGTAGAAAGCAAAGAGGATTTGGATTTGGAGAGGCGGTGGGTTTTTATATAGGGAAGAGGTAAGGAAGGAGAGAGAGAGAGTCAAACCTAATCTTTTGCCACGCAGGATGGAATTGCTGGCTGACCTGGCAGTAATTGGTGTTGACCTCGGTGTGATGATCATCAATTTTGGATTTGATTTTGGGTTTTCAATTGGAAATGCACGTGATGACATGTTCGCATAATTTCCTATCAGCAATAGTTTCTATAGTGATCTACTAACGGCTTAGCTGTGCCTGCCGTGCATGAATGGCTAGGCTCAGCTCAGCTGCGACCAAAACCAGCACACTTACGTTTAATACGCCAAAGCCGGCTAGCTAGTTAGCCAGACTCAAAGCTTGAAAATGATGAGGTGGCGCCTCAAGTGTGAACGCAATCGGCAACGGAATCTTTCTAGTGTGAACGCAAATTAGCGAAAGGAATCTATCAAAGCCTTACCTCTTAGATGCCCAATACTATAAATTTGGCAATTGCATTACATACTATTTTATTATTACTTTCACGTGTGCTTCCTCTTCACATGATTGTTGATTAATGATAATTATCATTAGCTAATCACTTTATAATTAATTTATAATCATCATTATTATAGCTATGAATTGCCACAATCCACTTTATTTTGATTCTCTCCACACCAAGATTGAAATATATATAGCCTCCTTTTCTCTTGCTTTTGCAAATCAAAGCTTACCTATAAACAAAATTTTCTTTTTGCTTTATCTTTTCAAAATTTCTTTGCCCTAATCTTTTGTGTAATTTTAAATCTAAGGATTTTTAATAAAAATTTTAAAAATCTCTCTCTGTATAAACATCGAATACAAATCAATAAATTTCTATATTTTTGTCTAAAAAATATAATGATAACATGATGATGCAAAATTTAATTTAAAGTGTTTCATTAAATTGACTGAACATAATACATATGACACAGGTAGTCGATCGCTCCATTTGATGATAGTTTATTATACACTCAAGCAATTTTGAGTAGGTACGGAAATTATATTTTCATGAGAGTATAAGTTTAATATAATATGAAAAAGTTAATCTAATTGTATAAATTTGAATCTCGCATGTGATTTATAAAATATTATGAATTTAATTTGTGAAAAAAGTACTTACAATGAGAAATAATAAAAAAAAATAATATATATTTATCGAGAAATGGATTTAAAATCTAATGACCTTTATACAAAAAGTTAGGAAGAAATCACGAGCCAAGATCATACGATCTCACTAAAAATTTTAATTTTTAGGCACATCCCTTTGTGATGGATGGTTTGGTGGGTCTAAACCAACAACTGCTCATCCACAAACCCACAAATCCCCCATTCTACGATTCAAAAATCTAAACCACCAAAATATTTTTGATGGCCTCATCTTCCACCTACTACTTCAACATGGCATGCCATATTGTATGCCTCCCACAAACATTACTTGCCTACAAATGTTGGTATTGGACTTCAATCACTTTCTTATATGCACTCATAGCTAAGTTGGGGATTCAATTCAATTGATTCTGTTCAAATTGAATCAAATCAATATGAATTTAATAAATTAAATTTTTATACGGAAAAATAAGCTTTAAATGAAAATTTAAAGACCAAATCCATGCAATTCTTCCTTTTTCAATGTAATTTACTATTTATTAATTAGTTTAACAATAATATTTTAAGAATATTATGAGATTGTCAAAACTAGCATAATTATAAAAATAAAAATTCAATCAACTTCATCAAATATTGGGAAATTATTTACTATTTATTTTTTTATTATTTTCCAAATTGTATTTATATGTGTATTCATGAATAAATGTCAATTTTTTTATTTATTTCTTTTTCAATTTAAGATATATGAAAATGTGGCATGAAATTTCTAACCCTAATAATTAATGAGTCAAATAATATAGAATGTTTTTTTCTTCCATTTTGGATTAATTTTGACTCTAACCATAGATTAAATTTTATATATTTTCAATTTAGAAATTATGCAAATGTTGTGACCACATGAAAAAGCTTATCTCATTAGCTTACAAAGTCAAAGTGGAATGGGTTAATCACTACCCTTACCTATTTTCATTTCATCTACTTCCCCATCTATTTTTTAGTTTTTCCTTTGGTCAAACTCTCAATTGCATATTTTAATTATTTGGCCCTACATGTGAATAAAATACACTATATATATATAAAAACTATATAGTAAATGGATATATAATGATCCAAACTATGACCTTATTGCATTTTTTTATACCTATTTTTCATAAACTGACCTTGTACATTTCTGCAGTTTGGATAAGAGATATTACAAAATTGGGTTGGGCTGAATCTTTTGAACCTTGCCCAGTTCAGTCCAAACCTAAATACTCGGACTAAGAGCTTGTTCGGCAGCAGTGTTTCAGAGAGCTTTTAGTATTTTGACTAAAGTCAAAACACTATATTTATTAATTAGATTATTCGGTAATTCAATATTTATAATAGCTGTTGGAAGTCAAAGAGTGTTTAATAAACGTTAAATCCTTTAACATTTAACGTTTGAAATTTTATTTTTTGAAACTCTCATCCGTTTGCTTACAATTCTACTTGTTATAGCATTTTTGTTATTTATTTAATTTTTCTTTCTCAAATTTTAAAGGAATATATATTATTTTAATTATTTAATTATTTTATGTCTATTGCATTAAAACAACAATAAAAGCATGTTGTCGAAATTAGAAAAAAGAATTTCTCATATTTTTATTTTTATTTTTTCTATAATATATATATATATATATATACTTATCTTTTATTAATTAGTCCATTTCAGTTCTATGACCATAATTTAAAATTTTAGGTCAACATTCTAATGTCTTTTTTTATCATTTTAATTCTACCAGTTAATCAAAAATTTATTTTTACCAAACACTTTTACTTTGAACCAATGTATAAACAGCTAACAACTATTAAAATAACAAAAAAAAGTAATTACTATAACAGTTGATATTGTCGACAGACCCTACATTTTATCAAAATCCAACCTAAATAATAAAAATATATTAATAAATTACTAATAGATCAAACAATTACAATTAATATAATTTAATAAAAAAGATTTAAAAGAATGATCATCATGACTTAAATTACGAATGTAACTTTACTTTTGAACACGAGCGATCAATAGTAAATTTTTACCGTGAATCGTAAAAGTAGACTCGAGCCTAGACATGGAAATATTTAAAATAATTTCAGTGAATGAAAGAAGTGAAGCTCATTAAATACAATACCTAACTAGTAACCACCAAATACCCATGAACTCAATAATAGCAAATAAAAATCATAAAAGAAATCACCATCTCCTTTAATATTTTTTCTCATTTATCTTTTGAATCAAATGTTTCTTCTCCTTTAATATTGTTCTTTCAGATCCTCTCATTTATTATCTCCATATAAAGTGCTACCAAGAGAGGTATGTATCATGGGAGCTTTGGAAACTTTGTGGTATTCCTTATTTTCAATTATGTTTATAACTATCAAT
The DNA here is from genome assembly GCA_947857235.1 of Jatropha podagrica. NCBI lineage: Eukaryota > Viridiplantae > Streptophyta > Magnoliopsida > Malpighiales > Euphorbiaceae > Jatropha > Jatropha podagrica. The sequence continues at coordinate 114,290 of CANUEP010297264.1, read as the reverse complement.
AGTTGTTGGTTGATTTGATTTGTTGGGGAAAGTGCTTACACATTCTATGTGTATATCCGTTGCTGATGTATTCACGTTATTTCAAAATATTTATCATATTCGTGATTTAAAATAATAATTTTTTTTATTTATTTTTTGTACCATGTGATAAATACTTATCACTCTAATTTCTTAAATTTGGTATTTGAATATATTAAATTAATAATAATATAGTTAATTTATTATAATTTAGACAAATTTAATATTTTTAAAGGGACGTAAAATTTTAAATGTGATAAGTACTCCCTCCGTCCAAACAATATAATTTAGTTTATATTTTCAGACGGATTAAAAAATAACAATTATAATGATTAAAAGATAATTTTATTAATATAACTTTTCTATTATGTCAATTTAAATAACACACGAGCAAATAATAAATAAAAAATGAATGGATAAGATAAAATTTAATAAAGATACAGGAGACAATTTAAGGATTAACTATGATACAAAAAAAAATGTATTATATTAGGGACAAATAAAAAAAAAAGATAAATTATCTTTTTGGGACAGATGGAGAATTAAGAAACAAATGTAGTAATTGGCAATGTGAAGGTCAATTGTCTTATGGAGATTTCGACTGCCACGTATGTAAAATCACTCGATTATTAAAAATTTAGTAATTGATATATCAAATTGTAAATTTTTTCCCTTCATACATTAAAATATAAATTTTTAAAAAATTTATATACCAAAATTACAATTATTCCATAAGTAATTAGAAGTGTAAGAAGGAAAAATCAACCAAACTAGGTAGTACATAATTTGATAAAACGAAAAGCCATTACTCACATACCTCTATCACATGGAGTTAGGTTTGCATTATTTGCATCTCTTCATAAGAATATTTTCCATCAAACAAAATGCAATTGCAATTCATTCAAAACGACAAACAGAGAGTAATAATAATAAACCGACCATGGAATGAATGAATGCATCTCCACCAAAAGGTCCAACAAGCCATCAAAATTTCGAGCTCGTCTATGGACCCCACCCCAAAAAAAAGAAAAAAAAAATTCAAGGGGCCCATGCTCAGTTTCGGTAATTGAACCGGGCCCCACGTTTAATGACAAGGACAAAACATGTTTCTGCCCTCTTCTCCATTTAGAAAAAGAAAAAAAAAAAAAACATTTCAATAATAGGCTACTCGTAGATCCAACGGTCAAGAATTAATCAAGAAGAATAGCCGCAAAAACAATTCCGCTTCTTCCCCTTCTGAAATGGAAAAAGGTCTATCCATAATAATAATTTAATAGAGAGTAATTAATTAAGGTTTAAAATAAAATAATGAAACATTTTAGATCTAAATGACCAAATCTATGTTTATGGCCAACATTAATTAATAATATTGGGGCTCTTAAATCAAGTAAGACCATGTAGGTAGCCATGTGGGTACATTTCTGTCGTCTAGCGAAATGAAATGAGCATAGGATTTTATGAGATTATTTAACCACCAGCTGCCACGTGGGATTTTCCTTGGATGCCTTTCGTTGTCAACTAAATAATAATTTGTAAAAATAAATAAATAATAATAATAATAATGTGCAATAAGGAGAAGTCAAGGAAGGAACTTACTATATCTACATGCAAATATGGAGCGTTGCCCTCCACAAATATGTGTATTCATTATTATTATTATTATTATTAAAAGATATACTATTCAATAAAATTAATTATTTTTAATAGCTGTTAATCATTATAATAATTTTAATTATTTAATTAGAGCTTCACTATGAATAAACCCTAAAATTAATAAATATAAATGTTACGTCATTGAACAATATAAATAATAAAAATAATGGCTTTATCTTAGTTAAAACGTTGTACGCTACATAAAATAAACTATTAGAGAATAAGACTTTAAATATTGCATTATTATAGGTTATAATTCAATTGACAAAGCAGACTGAGCATGAGCATGTGAAAAAGCGCTATTGTATTTGATTTTTATTAAACATATCTGCAAGAAAGGACAAAGAGTTTTAATTGTAACTAAGTCTTAAATCGACTTTAGCAAGTCTCTCTTAATAGAGTTCAGATACGGTTGTTACAAAAAAAATTGCATTAGGTCTAATGTCCATTCAATTTTTAGTTTAAAATTTTATTTTAAATGAAAAATAAGAGTGGCACACCAACGCATAACTCAGTGTTAATTATATATACGATCTAGCATCTTGCTTTAGTTTGTATCTCTACTAAATTAATATGTTTATTTATGAATATATGGGGTAAGCTTTTTAGGCACACGTATGGGTCTCCAAATTAATTGAGTGTTTGTAAGTAAAATATGAAAAGTCCTGCCTCTTTGCCAAACACAGTAGAGTGGCACTTATGGATCATAATGACTTGTCATGCACAACTATCATATATCCTTACATGCTTTCATCCTTTTTGGCTAAATGCTTCATTAAACGCTATTCTTTTAGCAACATAGAAAGGAAGGTAAATGCTTCATTATATTTCTTTATACACATATAGTTTGATTCCACGGTAATTATTTGGCGACATAGAAATTTAGATAAAAGAATAAGATAAAATGGGAAAAACGACGCCGTTTCAAGGCCGATTTAAATATACAAAATGTACAACGTCTCTTTGCAGAACATATGCTGGAGAGCACGTGCAAAGCGCGTTTCTCTCCTCGTAAACGGCATCGTATAGATCACCGGCAAACAGAATTCATGGTCAAGATAAAACAATACGTTGACCAGGTAGATAACTCGTATGCGTATCGTATATGCATACATCTCTACTATCTCTGTTTGCGTCGTTTTCTTCAGCAAAAATCCCTGAAGAGTAGACAACTCCTCGTCCTCTCTCTCTCTATTACCGCACTCTGTACTTTTCTCAGTTCATACACGTCGCTATAACTAAAACAAAACTCTTCCTCTCTCTCTAAAAAGCTCACTGTTTTTTTCTTTCCTTGCTTGCTAAATGGCGGATTTTTGTAAGCTACAACAATGAAGATTACCGGAAAACCGCATTCCACGGCGACATTTCCGGGGAACTCTATTACTTCCAAAGCTCAGAATCCGCAGCCTCATCCAGATCTCAAGCTTCGACGACGTCAAACTAGGAATCCTACTCTTACAAAATCGAAGAGAGCTGGAACTCCGGTCGGAAAGCGTAGCCGAAGTCGACCGGAAACTCCTCTCTTGAAATGGAAGATCGAAGATAGAGAGAGAAATGTTCGAGTTCAAGAGGATGAAGATGAAGATGAAGATGAGCATCAGCAGGAGGAGAAGATAGAGAATGGTGCCCGCAAAGGTCGACGGAAAGTCTCACGGGCTATGTCCGCGAGGAAGCTGGCAGCTGGTTTGTGGCGATTGCAGCTGCCGGAGACTGTGGCAGCTGGTGCCAGTGAGAGGAGGAGGAAGGGTCAATTAGGGTTTCAGGTGATTTTGATTTTCTAATGGGTTTTTTTTTTTTTTTTCGGAAATATATATGATTTTCAGAGTTGTATATAGTTATTTGGGTAAATACGTCTGGTTTTGAGCTGTAGAGAATTATTTGATTTCATTGTGTACTGAACTGATCTAAATCTAATAACCTGGATTTGATATTGTTTGATTCTTGTTTTTGATCGATGATGACAATGCATATGTATGCAAGTACTGTAGTGACTGAGGTGTCAATTTTTTCGGTGCCAAAAAATATAATGAAAGAACTAAACAAGGAAAAGTTGTAACTTCAATTTTATATCGACTAAATTACTAGTCTAAAAGAGTCCATTGATCATTGCAGAAAACTGGTGACTTCAATTTTGGAACTCTTGTATAAGCTTGGTATAGCTATCCAATTTAGTGTCTTTGCAAAAGGCTCTTTAATTTATTATCAACTGGATTGGATGAAATCTATTTGTTCTTCTGTTATAGTCGATCCCTAATTGACGAGGTTTGTCCTTTTCAAATAAAAATCAGAGAATCTGGTTTATTTTATCTTTGGACAGTATAAAATCTGTTTAATTGAGCTGTCTGCTCAACTCCTGTTCAAATGGCTTCCAAAGATTTTGACTCCTTATTTTATGCTAATACTGATTCTTTGTTTCTTTAAGGCCACAAACTTATGTTGCTTCTGATTTTTTTTTTTAATTTTTTGGGGATTTTGAGGTTGTCTGTTATTTTTCTCTGCAGCCTGCTGGTGGTCACGCGGGCATCTCATTTATGCCTCATCATAGTGGCAAAGCTAATGGGTTTGAACTACATGATCCATTACAGAGTCCTAGTTCTGTCTCTGGTGTGAAGAATAAATTATTCTGTAAGGTATGCACATTCCAAAATTTTAGTTGTTATTGCTAATTGTTTGTTCGATACAGACAGTATTTGTGATGCTAATAATAAACTGAAGACTTCTTTTTAGTTATTATATACCAAAGTTATGCGGGATAGACATGATGACAAATGTTCCACATCCTGTTTCAATGTATTCTTTTGAAGTATTGATGTCGTATAACCATCATGATCATCTAGCTTATGGACAAAATCGCTTGTTCTATTATGGCCAGGCATCTGTATTCCTAGTAGAAAACTTGGACCTAAATGTAATTCACTATTTTGTTTGCCGTTATTCTACGTGGGAATTTCATTCTGTAATAAGTGTATACATATTTGAATGCACACGTGCATTCTAGTATTAACATGTGTAGATTTACATATAAAAACATTTGTATCGATACAGAAGCTTATTAATCAAACCTAGACAGATAAGATAAAAGAAACGGCTCAGCAGCTTATCAAAGGAATTTAGCATCAGGGGCAGAGGGAGTGGGGTGGGTGGGGGTGGGGATGGGGACTGGGGGGAGCCTGGGCCCCCTGGTCCACTCAAAAGAATTTTAAAATTCCCCCTTTAATTTTGGAAATTTTCTTTTGGCCCCCTCTAGTTTTGGAGTCTGGCTCTGCCCCTATTTAGCATTGCAATCAACATAGGTTAAATCAATTTTTCCTGGATTCAAAAACAGAATCCCTATCCGTCATCCATGATAAACTAAAATTATTATTTTAAACATAAAATCATCGATCACCTAGATCAAGGAAGGTGACATATGGTTAAGATGGAAAAGCTCTAACCCAGAGAACTACTAGTTTGTTATATTGTAATCATGTCGAGATTGAGCTGTCTTGTACTTGGCATTTTTCACTCTCCATACTTGTATATGTGTTAGCAGACAAAATAAGTTGTGGCTAAGATGGATTTGATCACAAAATCGTCCACCATTTTGCTATGGAAGAATTTAATCATTGGAATAAGGTTCTTTTGATGACTATTTATTAGCTATATAGTTTTGGAAATATCCATCTGCAATTATTGTTATTCGTGAAAATTTGAAAGCATAGAATTTAATGCTCTGCCTTTTTGTTTATGTTATTTGGTACTTGGAAGGCAATTATTATTTATATTAAGTTTTATGTTTTCTTGTCTAATACTGGACCTGCTCCCCTTTGTTTTAGCTTGAACCTTCATTTCAGTTTTCCAGCTCTGCAATGGAGGGTGCAACTAAATGGGATCCTGTCTGCTTGGAAACATTAGACGAGGTGCGACAGATCTACAGCCACATGAAGCTTCTTGATCAACAAGTTAGTGCTGTATCAATGGTTTCTGCCCTTGAAACTGAACTAGAGCAGGCTCAAGCACGCATTCAGGAGCTTGAAGATGAGCGTCGGTCCTCAAAAAAGAAACTGGAGCACTTTTTGAAAAAGGTAAGTGAAGAAAGGGCTGCATGGAGGAGCAGAGAGCATGAGAAAATTCGTGCATTTATTGATGACATTAAAACTGATTTAAACCGTGAAAGAAAAAATCGCCAAAGGTTGGAAATTGTAAATTCCAAATTGGTTAATGAGCTAGCTGATGCGAAGGTTTCAGCAAAGCGATATATGCTAGACTATGAAAAAGAAAGAAAAACCAGAGAATTGGTTGAGGAAGTATGTGACGAGCTTGCTAAGGAAATTGGGGAGGACAAAGCTGAAGTTGAAGCATTAAAGAGAGAATCAATGAAACTCCGTGAGGAAGTGGATGAGGAAAGGAAGATGTTGCAGATGGCTGAGGTATGGCGTGAAGAGCGTGTTCAAATGAAGTTGGTGGATGCAAAGGTGGCTCTTGAACAAAAATATTCACAGATGAACAAGCTTGTAGCAGATTTAGAAACTTTTCTAAAATCCAGAAGCGCGACCCCAGATTTGAAGGAAATGCAAGAAGCTGAATTGCTTCTACATGCTGCTGCCACTGTGAATATTCGGGAGATGAAGGAATTCACATATGAGCCGCCTAACCCAGATGACATTTTCTCTGTTTTTGAAGAAGTTAATGCTGGTGAACCCAACGAGAGGGAGATTGAGCCTTGTGTTGCATACAGTCCTGCCAGCCATGCCTCAAAAATTCACACTGTGAGTCCTGAAGTAGATGTGATTACCAAGGATAGCAATCACAGACATTCTGTTGCATTCCTCGACCATAATGGTGATATTGAAGAAGATGAGAGCGGGTGGGAAACTGTAAGCCATCTTGAAGATCAAGGTTCAAGTTACTCACCAGAAGGGAGCATCCCATCTGTCAACAACAATCACCGAGATAGTAATGTCTCAGGTAGTGGAACGGAATGGGAAGAAAATGCATGCGATGAAACCCCAATAACTGAAATCACGGAACTCGGTTCTGCTCCAACAAGACAGTTGAAGAAAGTGTCGGCTATCGCAAAGCTTTGGAGATCTGGCCCAAACAGTGGAGATAACTATAAGATAATTTCAGTAGATGGAATCAATGGCAGGCTGTCCAATGGAAGGAAATCTAATGGGGGCATTTTATCTCCGGATCGAGGGTCAGGTAAAGGGGGAGGAGACAGCCCTGATTTGGTGGGGCAATGGAGTTCGCCTGACTCGGGTAATCCTCACATAACTAGAGGAATGAAAGGTTGCATTGAATGGCCGCGTGGTGCGCAAAAGAATAGCTTGAAGGCAAGGCTTATGGAGGCAAGGATGGAGAGCCAGAAAGTCCAACTACGCCATGTTCTGAGACAGAAGATCTAGATGGCTAGAATGAATGATGCAAATGTTGTTTATGAAAAAATTTCAGAGAAAGCCAGATGGAAATAAGTAGGATCATTTTTTGACCGTGGAGGTAGAGAATGAGTTCGTTTCTTGTTGTAAAAGGTCAAAAAGTATAAAAATGCATCATTGGCTTCATGGACTGAAACGCCATTTGATATACATGTAATGCTTTTTGCTAAATGCCCATTTTAGAGGAAATTACATCTTGAATTGAAATTGGTTATTATAATTGATGATTAAGTTAGCTGGGAAATAAAAGAATAACTAATGCAGTACTTACACGTAACCGTTATCAGAATGAAGAACAAAATCTATTTTCCCAGGTTTCTTGGTGACAGTAATAATTTTCATTCGATGACTCAGATGGATTTACCAATAGACTTCTATATTACACTGTACTTGGATTCAACCTCAGTGGCGCTGAGTTTATTATTTGAGTGTTACTTTGTTTTTGTATTTGATCTTTTATTTAGATAACAAATGGCTTTCGTTTGGTTCTATTATTTATTAGAACTAGTCATCATCGGTGCATTCTACTGATTATAACCATAAATTCACTGTTGATGAATTAGAATACGTAATACAGATATATCCATAGACTTGAGAAATAATTTTTCATTATCAATATTATTGTTTGCACATCACTGAAAATTTTAAGCAATTTATTTTTAAATTTTATAGAAAAGACATAAAGTCCAAAATATTAAATATTATTAATAAAAATTCAGCTTACTTCATTTAACAAAAATAATTGATATGAAGATCAAATTTATATTTTATATAGTGGCTACATAGAACAGGTCTTCATTTATTGAATTATTGTCATAGCATCGCCATATTATGAAATATTTTGCAATATATTAAATTCAAATTTTTAGTTATTTTATATAATTAATTAATAATAAATTATAAAATTTTTATTAAATAAAAAAGAAAAAAATATTATTTTATTTCAATCAGATATTACGTGTTTAAAAAATATTTATTTTAATCTAAATAAAAAATGAAATGAGTAGCAAAATAATTAGTAAACCCTAAAAGCCCATTGAACCAACTACCCCTACATATGATGTACTCTCTCTTTAAACAACTTTCACATGAATACAAGTATAGTACCATTACAAAAGCTACTCCAACAATATGATCTTACATACTATAAGAGGACAAAAATTTAATGCAAATGAAGATTGACAACAAGACAAGCCATCCGAACGTAATCAGAACCCAATAAAATTTTAGATGCCAATAGTTATAGACCCAAAAAAAGTAACTAATAGCACGATTAACGTATTGTTGACGTCTGATAATATCAGCAACGATGTAATTACTTGTCACTTGGAAAAAAAAGGATAAAGTGTTCTATTTTTGTTAATTTGTCCCGTAGATAGATCCTGTATAGGTAAGTTTTATCCTCCCAAAAAAGGTAATGCCCTATGTATTTGTTTCTACACAGTCTCCTGCTTCTTCTATTCATCTTATCTGCATACTGGACAAGTTATTCAAATTGCAAGAAATCAACTAATTGCAAGAAATTAATAGTGAGTGGAACTGTAATGTTTGTTTGTCTGTGATGTTGTTTAAGAAAAGGATACAAACACGACACATCAATCAAAGAGTAAGACTGAAAGAAAGAGACCTATATTTTTCTAGTTGCTAGCTGCCCATAATAACAATTAATGCAAAAGAAGGACCACCTGCCCTATCTAAACAAAATGTCCATATTTCCAAGATTTTTACTGTCTTAAAATCATGTCCTCTGTCCCCCAATACCCTAATTCCCAGCCCACAGAGGCACTATAACCGACTAACTTCTTCCTTAGCACCTGGTTTTTCAAAACTATATTTCCTATTTATTTCTCTATTTATATTTTTCCCCTTGCGCCCCTTGCTTTGGTTGCAGTACTCAGCAGAAAAATGGCCAGTGCTTTTATTATCAGATAGTGAAATAGATAGGGAAAGAGATGTATTGCTTCTCAATGGTTATCAATAGCTAGCTTCCAGAGATACGGCATGCAAATAAATGAACTAGACCTATTTTCACAGCAAAGCATAATTGCCCAATTGGGTCTCTAGTATATATATAAATATATAGATAAAAAAAAAAAGAAATCGTGATTTTTCTTTTTTCTTCTTTTTTTTCAATGAAACATGCAAACACTCATTATGGCTCTCTGGGAATAGCATTATCTCCTGCAATTTGAAGTTACATGTAAATATCCATGTGATGGGGTAGGCCTCTTTAAATGCCAAATTGTTTGCTATATTTATAAGCTTGCTTTGCCTTTGCGCATTTCTTTCATATCAGTATATTTTCTCCTTTTGGCTTTTGCCTTTCTTCTCTCCAAAGACCTACCAAATGATAAAGAATTCGCTTTCTGGTGTTATTAGGGTTTCTTTGTGGATTCTTGAAGCCATGGAAGGTTTTGGAATTGGGTTTTTTATTAGGGTTATCAAGAAAGCTGTCTTCGTTACTTCCACTTGCGTTCTTGCATTAGGTATGTGCTTCCCTCTCTCCTCTCATACAAATCTGTTCTGCCCACAAAGAAATAATATATTAGTTATTAGAAACTTAAAAAAACCCAGCAATTTATATATATTCTCTATAAAATATAAAAATGAATGGACATATATACGCTATATATAATTATGAGTATGAGCGTCCGACCAGTTAATTTTGCTACTTAAATTCTAAAAATTCATACACTATGTCGGAATATATTAAATTTTCAAATGTTTCTGATCTCAAAGTTCAAAAATAAAAAATCCCTCTGCATATATTATATAGAATAAGTTATTTTTGCTTCTAATTTAGAATATTAATATTAGAATTTTACCCACGATGTGTTAATGGATGCTAAGTCTTCGATCTCTGTAATAATGAAAATACAAATTTAATTTTGAAAAGCGCTCACTTATTAGGAAGTAAAAAAAAAAAAAGAAAAAGAAAAAAAACATTTAATTTCATATATGCCAAAAAGAGATTAATGTATACGGGAAAGACGGAGGAAATTTATATATATATTGACGTGAATTTATTACATATCTACTTAAATAAGTTGTCACGTGAATTCATTAATCTAACATATTTTTATTTATTTATTTTTGTAGGAGGGGCTCTTGTGGGAACAGTAGTAGGAGCCATGAAAGGGCAGACAACAGAAACTGGATTTCTTCATGGCTCTGCAGTAGGTGCTGTGACAGGTGCAGTCACTGCCGTACAATTGTTGGAATCAATAGCTGATGATGGTGAGCCATTGTCTAAGGTAAATTTTTTTCTGAATTATCTATTTTACTGTCATTTGTAATATGGGAGTGCCAATTTTTACTGAATTGTACCATTTTACTTTTTTTTAAAAAAAATTCATTTGAAATTTAAATAATACTGTTCTTCATTTAATACTATTAAAAATATTTTTTACAGGTTGCTCTGTTTTATAGCTTGATGAATGGGAAGGTCTTCATGGAATGGGTAAGTCCAGCAGTGCTAAAAGCTTATCAATGGCAAGTAAGTAAATTTTCATTCATTTATTTAAATTAATTTATTATAAATAAATTGAAAACGTAATTAATAATTTAATTAATTTTGATCAGATTAATGCACTGGAAACCACTTATAGAGAAATTTCAGACATCTATGATACAAGTGGAAATAGAGGTTTATCTAAGAATTGCATTCAGAAGCTTCCTCAGTTAAAATTCCAAATTAGTGACAACTTGGATCATTGTCATGAAATCTGTTGTTCGATTTGTTTACAGGTAATCTGTTGTTCGATTTGTCAGGATGAGAATGAATTATGTCATATAGTTGATAGTGGAATACTATAATGTTTTTTTTTTTTTTTTTTTTTTTTCAGGATTTTAAGGATGGGGATTCCATGAGAAAGCTTCCCTTTTGTGGGCATTTCTTTCACTTGGACTGCCTGGATAAATGGCTGATCAGAAATGGCTCTTGTCCGATGTGTAGAAATTATATTTGCAACGACAATGAATTGTAAACTGATGGTTTTGGCTCTCCCATTAATCATTAAGTAGCTTAAAAGGAAATGAAAAGGATGCTAACTGTTTCAGTTTTACACCAATGAACCGGTCCAAATCAGTTCGGAATATTAATTTTAGATCAGTTCAATCAATTTCAGTCTTGAAATCGAAATCAATTTAAAAATATTAATATTTTGATCGATTTCTATATTGATTTTGATTTTAATTTTGAACTGGTTTTTATTTTTCTTTTATGAAAGTTGGTATCATATTTTCTGATTTAATCCAAATCAAAACTAAATATTTTAGGCTTAAACTCATATAACAACTTCATTTTCAAATTAATAGTAAATATAATTTTACATAATAATAATATTTATAAGCATCATATTTTAATATTTCTTAAATGAAATTTTAAATCAAAGTAGTTATTATAAACTAAAATTTGGTAATCAACAATAAATTCATTTAATCAATAAATCAAACCCATAAAAACAATTAAGCAATGAATCCATGTTAACGATTCCATTCAAAAAATTAATATGAAAATGAATTTGTTTAGTTGAAGCCAGACCTAATGGGCTCTTGGACTCTAATAAGCCCAATATATGAATTTTAACCCATAAATAATGGGCTGAGTAGTGTAAGCCCATCTTCTTTCCCTACCAACCCAAAAGGTAACAAATACCCATATATTCGAATTATAAGGATTACAGACTTTGCCACTGTCATTTCTTCTTGTGTCCTCCCACTCGCTCACTGCTCACAGATAAAAAGATCAAAAGAAACAGAGAGAAAATGGCTTGGTGTGCTTTGAAACCCTTTAATGTCCCAATAATGAAAGCCGGAGGAGTGATTCGTCCACAGGCTCAGCTGGCAATCGGCTGCGCTTCAGTCGTCGGCACCGGTCTTTGGCGCTCTTCTTCGAACCGATCATTCGCTCCTCCCTTCGCTTCTTTAAGCACCGCCATTTCTTCTTGTAGCTCTCTTTTCTTGCTCTTCTATCTGTTTGGATTTGGCATTTACAATTTCTGTAGTTTTGAGTGTTTGCAATTGATCCATAAATGAATTCATAAGATGATTATTGTGGTGATATGTCTTACTATATTCGAGGTTTTGGTGTACAATTTGGGTACCTCTATAGGTTTTTTTTTATTTCTTTATAAATGTTATTATTATTAATAATAATTTGTTATTATTCTAGTTAATTTTTATTGAAATAAATACTAGTGGTGTCAGAATTGTGATTCATGGATTATGTGGTTTATGTAATGTTTTGCCCATGAAATCTAAATTCTAGATTTATATTGCATTACTCATTCTGCAAGTTACTTTATAATTGTGTTGATGTTATTTTCTTATGTTTTGTTCTTTTGATTTAATTTCTAATGATTTGAATTTATTTTCTCCAAAAAAATTAACTTTCAGTTGTGAGATTAATTGTAGATTTGAACTTGTTAACTGAAGAATTGATGTTTTTTTAGTTGAAGTTGTAGAATGGAGAGGATATATCAATCTTTGGATAGAAGGATAAAAGAAGAAAAGGAGCAAAAGAAAGGACAAAGTACAGAAAATAATACGTTGATAGATTATATAAAAAGAAATGACTAATTAAAAGCTAACCTAGAGCATGTCTTGGGCTTGTAATCTTACATTAGATCTGTTATCTCTTTCTATATGTGAATGTATGTCACAAAGAAAAAGTTGATTTTGGGTTATGGGCTCTGATTATCATGATGCCTGACATTTGGGAAACATATATATTTCAGCTAAAAAGGAGGCTGTTAAGACTGAGAACGCCCCAGCAGCATTGGGACCATATTCTCAAGCAATCAAAGCCAACAACCTTTTATTTGTTTCTGGGGTTCTAGGTCTTATTCCGGAGGTACACGCCATTGTCATTTCAAGACCTGCTGAACAGCATTCCATGCATCTATTTTTGTTTTCTTTGACATAAAAGATATACTTTTGTTCTTTAATCACCATATTTTCAGTTTTTTACATGCACATTGAGATTTGCGTGCTTAACCAAGTACATTATCCCTTTTTAAAGATATTTTTTAAGTATAATATCTTTATATCTATTCTAATAAGCGTCTGTGGTACTTTTTTCCAGACTGGGAAGTTCATCTCTGATAGTGTTGAGGATCAGACGGAACAGGTACATCAGTTTGCAAGAAAAGAGTTGAATTATTTGTATAATTTATTTTCAAGATAAGCTTCTATGCTCAACTTGGCAACTAATAACCTGAGCCCAGCTAATACTTAGTTTATTCAGCATGCCCTATAAGCAGATGCCTTGTTTGGGTTATTTTATGGTTTGGACCAATATATTTTTTCATTAGAAATTGGTACTTTAATTTGCCGAGCTCAAGAAAATTGGCTGAAGAAAAATTTCTTGAAGCAATGACAATTTATAAGCTGCTAGTAGATCTGAATGGGAGTATCGGCTGCTTGGTTAATATGTTGGGCACATGAATGGGTCAATTGGTCTGTGTCTTTCTTAAGGTGGCCCATAAACTTTAATATATGGTTTTGCTTTCTCTGCCTTTTGTAATCGATTTGTATTTTCCTTTTGATATATGCTGAAACTGGAGTGATTGGTCTTTTCCACTGGTATTAATCTCCATTTAGATTGTCAATACTTTTCTATCAAATGCTATTCCTTAGCCAAAGCATGAAATTGCTAATGGTAAATTTTTGGTTTCAAAGCTTCAGAACTGGTTGATAATTGGTGGATTTTTGTTTTTGAAATTTACAGTTGCTTAAAAATATGGGTGAAATACTAAAAGCTAGTGGAGCTGACTATTCCTCTGTTGTAAAGACAACAATTATGTAAGTCTTTCATTTTTATTGGCAATATTCCTTTTGATATTGCAAAATGTAAACAAAAAGAGCTGTCTTCTTTTCATTTTTCTTCTTTGCAGGTTGGCTGACCTGAAGGATTTCAAAAAAGTGAATGAAATCTATGCAAAATGTGAGTTATATTGAATTTTTTATATTTGGATAAAATGAATTTGGCATGTAAAGTTACATACAGTCTTCCACTCTGTTCGTTGAGATTTATACTGCTAATATTGCACGATGAAATTAACAAAAAAATAATGAGCATATTTTTAGGTCTCTCTCATGTAAATTTAAAATATGGCCTGGTGCAAGTTTAGGCTGGACAGCAGAATGCTTCTGCATGTGCTAATTGCTGAATTCTTAAATTTTCACTGATAGTTTTAAGATTTTGGATTCTTCTCATAATCTGCCTGATTTTAAGACATAACATATCACAGGTTAATTGGTCTTCACATATAGTTTTAAGATTTTCAACCCTTCTCATAAACCGTCTGCTTTTAAGACATGACTTGTCACAGGTTAATTGGTTAACTAACTGAAACAACAAAAGAAATTGTTTTAGCAGATTCTTCATATCATGCATTACCCATAAAAGAATTTTTACATTTTTTTTTTTCACTTTGGGCATGTAAATTTTGATTTTGTATTTGGGTTGGCTGATTGAGTGAAGGAACCAAAGATATTCTGGAACAATAAATTTTTTTACACATTGGCTTACTGAAGGAAAATTTAACAAAATAAATTTTATTTCTGATGGAAAATTAAGAAAAAGAAGCATTTTTTACAGTTCTATAAAAAGGTTTATATATGTATCTCTGATTCTAAACTTGCAATATGGTTTATGTTGCAGACTTTCCTGCACCATTTCCTTCTCGTTCAACATATCAGGTAGCAGCATTGCCAATGGATGCCAAGATTGAAATTGAGTGCATAGCCCAACTTCCCTAAAAACTTGAAACTCCAGTCTAATCTGGGAACTTGCACAGTTGCCTTATAAAAGTGTTCTCAAAGTTAATAAATTGGGTTGGGAGGGAAATAAGATAGTTGAATTGTACTTTTTTTGCTTGCTTTCCTTGAATTTTTTGCTTTTTCTAATGTGATCCTCTTGTTGAATTAGTGGCCTAGTGGACACAATTTAGGGCAATGGATATCCCTTATGGATTGAGAATGGACAAAATTGAGGATGTTACAATTTGTGTTAGAACTTTCAGTTTGTAGTAGTGCTTTTAGCCTATGGAAATGGAAAGCAAACGTTTGAAAAAATCATTCAAGATTTCCAGCAGTCAGTCTTGTGTGCTTGATTTTGGAACTGCATTTGAAGATTGTGTTTTGAATATCCATATATTTTTTATTTGCATCAATAAAACTATAATTAAAAAATAATAATTTTTATAATTTATAGTCCTCAATTTGTTCCTGAAATTATACTAATATTTTTGTTTAATTGTCATCAACTTTGAAGCAAATATAAAAAGGCCCAATCTTTTTACCAAAAAGAATAAATATTTGATTTAAATCAGATATGATTGAATAATAATAATAATAATTTTTCAGATGAAATATTTTTAATTTTAGAATTTTATAGAATCAAATATTTTGTTCAATTATTTTTTTTTAAATCAAAGAGCCAATATAATTCTACAATTTTTATAAATTTTTTTATTTTAAATAACTCTTTATCTTTTGAATATTTTATTTGGATTGATGTCATAGATGTATATACAAAACTAGTTGGACCCACCAAGTTCCAATCATAATCAACAAATCCACAGAACAACAACTTGACCGCAGAGGATTATCGACATACGACACGACACGACACGACAGCAGCATCCAGAAACAATTAAAGTATTACACAGTAGAAAGAATTGAACTTTTGTGCAAAAATCAGGCGTCCCCCAAACCCTTAAAAATGGGGAAATTTAAAGGTTTTACATTTCATAATCCATACCCAAAAAGAAAAAGACAAACCTAAGAAACTCACTTCTCCCTCTCACCTACTCGTTTCAAAATTCAAGTTAAAGACTGTAAGATTCATTTCTCTATTCTTATCTTTTATTTGTTTTTGTAGTTGGCTTTTGTGGTTTGCTTACCTTAAAAGTTATTCTTGGCAAGTATTTTAGATCTAGAAATTTTTCTCACATTCATACAGCGTTTAATTTTTTTCTGGGATTTTTCAAATTATTTTTTCTTTAAAGTATTGTTTATCTAGGTTGGTTTTGCTTGTGGAACTGTTTGTTACTTTTTATTTATTTATTTTTCTGCTTAATTTTTGTGAGTACTTGTTGTTATCGCTTTTGATTTTGCGGGTGTGTGCATATTATGGTGCAATTTGATTTATTTGAATTTTATTAAATTTGCCTTCTTTCATGTAAAGTTCAATTTTTTTCTTTTCTTTTTTTGGTGGTGGCGTTTCCTTTTTCTTTTGAATTCTGCCTGTTGAATATTATGTCCTTACAACCTTCTCTCGTCTACTTTGTTGTCTTCCATCACGTTTTAAGTTGAGAAGTACGAAGCTTCTTGTGGCAAAGAATGAATCCATCCTATACAATCGAAATAAGCTTCTTATTGCCTGATTCATGTTTTTTTTATCTTTTTTCTATTTGAATTGAAATTAGTATACTAGTTGCTCTATAGTTGGTTTAATTGATATAGAGACAGAGCAAGAACCTGCTATACAATGGTTGAATTGGAATTTCGAAACAGCTAATGTATTCTCGATTGTTTCAGGTGTTTATTTATCTAAAGAATGGAAGGAACCGTTGTTAGAAGGGTAATTCCATCAGATAACAGTTGTCTTTTCAATGCTGTTGGGTACACTCTAGATTCTAAAACTTCTGTTGTAATTCTTCTCATATTCGGTTGAATGAGTTTGAGATCAATCTGCTAGACTATTTGTTCATTTCAATTTTTATTGAACTGTGCAGATATGTTATGGATCATGACAAAAACAAAGCTCCAGAGTTGAGACAGGTTTTCATCTATCATGTTTGCTGTTATCATGCACAATTATGTCATTCTTAACCCAATATGATCTGCATCTTTTAGTTAACTTTATTCTTAAGCTCTAATGTAATTTCTTAAATCTGAGGTTTTGATTTTGACATATTGCAAAAGTTACTTTATTCGGTCTATTACCTTACTGAATAATACACATATGATCCGTACTTTGGTTTTCCATTGCATGTTTAATGTGTTGCTGTTGGCATTACATGTCTCCGTGTTAACAACTTCATCTTATTTTCATTGCTTACTTTTTTTTTCCCTTATCTTTTGTGAAAAGCAAGTGCCACTAGCATGTTGGGTAAACAAGTGCACACTATTTTGTCGAAGAAATTTGTAATTATTAATGGTGCGTCCACTGCATGAGGTTGTTGATTATAGCCTTCTTGCTTTTTTCAAAATATTGAACCTATGACAATCTGTTATTTATTACAATAGGGCCATAGAATTTCCAATCTAACTTGCAACCTGTGATTACTGAATCAAAAAACATGGATCAAATAATTGTAGTTTCAAGACTGAAAAGACAGTTTGTCTTGAAACCGCAATAAACCATTCATCTTTTATATTATTCTGCTCCATATATTAATTGTGTTTTCTATCTTGTTTCTTGATGTTCTTTTCTATCAATACCTTTTATTTTAAGGTTATAGCTGCAACAGTTGCAAGTGATCCAGAAAAGTATAATGAAGCATTTCTCGGAAAGCCAAACCAAGAGTATTGTGCTTGGATCCTTGACTCTGAAAAATGGGGAGGTATGCAAACCTTGCTTTTTCTCCTATTGAGTTCATACTTAGTATAGAGGTCAAATTACCAAAATAAGATTGGGACTGTTTGAAATATGAAACTAGTTATCCTATTTATGTGAAGCAGCAGCCATATATCTGCTGAAATTGTTCTCTTGTAGCACAAGCATTATGTTCATATTTAAGATGTGATCTTTTATCTAGCTGTTTATTGACAAGCAACTGAATTTTCCTATAAGACTTACCCTTGGATGACTGCACAATATCAGTTTACAATTTTTTTAGTAGGTGGACCACTGGACCTTATGACTGGTCAGTTGTTAAACATTTGAATATGATATCTTGTGCTATGCTAGAACCAGAGGCATCATCTCTTTGGGCCATGTAAGAATGGACTAAAATATTGTCCCAAGTAAAAAGTTGTTATACTTGCCAAGAATTTAGCAATGGAGAATCTAGTATATATACAAATATCATTTTATTTGATATTTATTGCTTTTTGTTGGTTTCCTTTGTTCTATTTAGAGATACAGATTATTGATGATTTTTTTTTTTAAGTTCCTTTATTGGTTCTTTTGTCTCAGAAGATAAGCTGTCAATATATCAGTCATGCAATTGTACTTCAGTTAGGGAATTCCTGAATCCTTTTGGTTATGCCCCTCATGAACTATTTATGCATTGATGATTATTTCTGAATAATGACTTAACTAGCTCCTAAAAATTGTAAAGTAGACTTACATGTAGTGGACTACTTTTCTGCTTCTCTTAGATTCTCCTATTTCTGTGTTTGATACCCAAGAAAATGATGAAAAGTGAAACCTGTTATCTTGAATGGTAGGGGCTGTTTGGAAATTGCTTCTCTCATCTTGTGTTTTTTGCATAATTGGTGAACAAATTAATCTTGAATTGGAAATTGCTTTTCATGCTGTATTTGGGGATTTTAATGGTGTTTTGTTTAGTAAGGTGGCTACTAGAATGTTAATCTTAGAAAGATGCAACTTTAGCGGTAATGTGAAAATGCTGGTTTTAGGATGTTGTCAAACTGTCAGGTCCTTGGCTTCTGGTAAGCATGTGCTCAATTTTAATGAGGCAGGCATATACTAGTAGTTGCTTCCATGCAAAATCTTCACGAGCTTTTTTTTTCCTTTAACAGCAAGCGGTACTGTTGTTCCTTTACTAATTTTGCCATTTTTCTGACTTTCTGCATGCGGTTTTTGAAGGTGCCATTGAGCTTTCCATTTTAGCAGATTATTATGGACGTGAAATTGCAGCCTATGATATTCAAACAACACGTTGTGATTTGTATGGTCAGGTCAGTACTAGCCATTGATCTATTTGTGTGAAGGTATTTCCAAGTTGCATTACTAAATGTTTCTTGTTGACACTTGAATTTTCATTTCCGTAGTTAAATTTATCACCAATTCTTTCATTTGTTGCCACTTAACAGGACAGGCAGTTCTCTGAAAGGGTGATGCTGATTTATGATGGGCTGCATTATGATGCTTTAGCTGTAAGTTGTTTCATTGTCAACATTTTTCATTTGTTTCCCTTATCCCCCCCCCCCCCCCCGAAAAAAAAAAAAATGGAGGTTTAATCAAGAAGGGTGTAATAACAAAACATGAGTGAACTATAGGAATATCGCTTGCAATTGGATGTCCTGTTTACTATGCAACATTGGTTAAGTTTCACATGTTAGGATGCAATTAACAGAATAATTTAATGTTGAGTTCATCGATTGCAGAATTTAGCAACAATAGCTATTGTTTACTTATGCTATAATGTAATAATTATTTAATTCACTTCCCCCACCCCATGCCAAAAAAAAGAACTTGCTGTTTTATTTTTGAATTCTACTTATCGATGCTTTTTTTGTTGTTGCATTCGATAGATGTCTCCGTTTGAAGGAGCTCCAGAGGAGTTTGATCAGACCATATTTGCTGTACAAAAGAATAGAACAATTGGACCAGCTGAGGGCCTTGCTCTTAATCTTGTTAAGGAGCAACAAGGGTATTATCTTTTACCTTGCTCTTCATGTTGACAGGAAGAAAATGGGGGTATTATTTGAGTATCTTTTCTGGGGGTCATTATGATGGAACAAGCTGCAAAAAAAAGTTTCCTGTTCAGGAACTGATTATAATATATGAAACTTCAATATGGCTTTAAATACAGATCATCGTGTTAAACTTGAGTATGTGAACACACAAGATGTCCTGAAGCCAATCTCCAAAGATTTCGGTGGCTTAAGCATCATATTTTCAGCTCATTTTGCAGCTAACTATAAACTCTTATAAGATATTCATCACTCCATAGATCTCAAGAAGTTTCCTTGATTTTAGATTATTTTAGTCCTTATACCTTCAGTCTGCATTGGACGGTCTTTGAGATCCTAATGCTACATTGATGACATTTGGCACATCAAACCTGAGTAACTGCACCTTGTTTGCCTATGTAATTTAGCACTTTTGTCCAATCGTTTACAGAGAGAGGGGGGTTGGGGTTGGGGGGTGATTTTAAACTACTCCCTTGTTGGCTGTCCTTCATCTGAACTCAACTGCCTAAGAGGATTGATTATTCATGAAGCCTTTTGCTCCATTGCTCCACTTGAGTTGGTGATATACAATTGAAAACCCAATTCACTTCACTTGCAGGAAAAGAAGTTACACGGATACTTCCAATTTCACTTTGCGCTGTGGGGTGTGCCAAATTGGAGTAGTTGGTCAGAAGGTCAGTTTACGTTGATACATCTTTGCCTGCCTTCAATTTGTGTTGAGCTTGACATGATTTTCCCTATAGCAGAGTTTCACTTTCATTTGATGAAAATCTTTAGGAGGCCGTTGAGCATGCACAAGCCACAGGCCATGTCAATTTCCAAGAATACAGATGATAGAAATTGCGAGGAAGAAAACAACCGAAAACAATTCGGTTATGTTCCAATGAACTCATTCGGTGATTGTAGTTGTTAGTCCACAAGTTATTGGATTCTTTAAGTAACCAATGAGATTATTATTTGTACATTTTAACATATGTTGTATGATGTTGAAGTTGCCGATCATTATAGTTCTTTATATTATTTTGATAGGATTTTGATTCAATTTCAAGTCGAGTTGAGTCTAGCTATCGAGCATCCTTGCAATTTTCCACTTTCATCTCCTTTGTTTATGGGAGATTTCTGGGAAGCTAGAACTCAGCTCAGGCCTTACTAGAAACGAAACAAGGCCTTCCAAAGCAAACTCTATTCAATCAAATTCATTTAACCGAAAAAAAGAAAAAGGAAAGAAAAAATTTATTTATGGATAGCAATACCATTAGATGCCACCGACAATTATTTGATATATAATTTTATTTATTGTTAAAACCAGCCAAAGCAAAGGCTTCACATTCACAGGGACTAATAGTCTAATACATAACTGCAGATCAACCACTCATTTTAAGCAAAGCGAGGTTCAATCCAAACACAATGCAGCTGCTCTCTTGTGTTGTAAAAGTCCACAGGCACATCCTTTTGATCAAAAGAATGGAACTTCCTTGTGTCAAGTGAATAGTATACTATGCTTTGATTATGCAATATGGGAAAAAAAATTTTATTCTCCATTCCTGAGTTCCTCTTCGCTTCAGCAGAAAAAGATGATTTTCTACTAATGAAAATCATACGATTACCCAAACTTTCAACTTGAATCCAGGTCATTTTAGATTGATTTAGCCTGAAAACTTGAACCAAATCATTAACAAATACAGATAGCAACTCACCTCCACATTCAACCAGAAACTTTTTGTAGCATTCCCTGCTGCAAGGCTTTTCCAGATTTGATAAAACTTTCCAATTGATCACCTCATCACTTATTTCCAGAATCCCTAAATCTCCTTCCTCCCCCAGATAGTAGAATGCTCCATCGTAGAACACTGGGCTATTATCAGAGAACTCAAAGTCAGTATCATCGTGAACTTGTCTGTGCGACCATTCTGTATCTTTAAGACGAGCAAAACTGACATAAACACAGTGGTCGGAGCTGCAAATTTCAAAAAGAGTACATTCTGAGGAAGTTGGGGAATTTAAGAAGCCGAAATTTCTATTTCCCACTTCTCCTTTATGTTGTGAGGAATAAGTGTTTGGAAACCGAAGAATTTCCTCTGTAAAAGGATTATAACAGTATGTGAAAGCTACTGCTCTGGACATTAGGATCCAACCATCTTTTGCATACCAAATTACGCATCCTAATAACAGTTGCGGTAAATGAACAAAATGTTTATCGCCGTGACTAGGTTCAAAGAAGGTGCAAACACTATCCTTCTCAAAGAACATGAGCAATGGAGGTAATGAATGATTCCTGAACACATTCAAGTCCATCTTTGATTGAATTGGAGGCGCTAGAGAGCGAAACAATCTACAAGTAGCTCTGAAATTCAAGTAATGGGCTAAAATGAGACGCTTGATAATCAATGAAATAATATGTGAAGGAAGATGTGAAAAGTTTGTTCCATTTTCACTTCCTTGGCCTTCCATAGATTTAGCGTCAGCTTCTTCCTCTGTATCGGAGGACCTACAATTTCACATCATGTACTTGATCAACAATTAGCAGTTGTATATGAAAAAAGAGAGTTGAGCGTGACACAAACAACAGCAATAGAATTATACATAACAGTAGAATATTTTTGCATGTTACCTTAGTTGAGGCATTACCCAAAAAGATGCAGCCCGCGGATCGGTTAGAGCGACTAATGAAAGGCTTCCATCTTCAATGTTATATGAATACAGACTTCTGTCCTTCCAAGTGAAATAGACAAGATTTCCATGTAGTTCTGGATTCTTTGTGGGACAAGAAATAGCACATTTATTGGAAAGAAAGAAAACTACTGTATGCAGGGGCCGAGCGAGTGGGGGAGAGATGGGAGCCTCGCTCCCTCCAAAAAATTTCTCTCGTCCCCCTAAATTTTGAAGTACAGCGCCACTCCTGACTGAATTCTTGAGACTTTCTACTTTCCTCCATTCCATACGAGAAAGATCCAACACGTGAATATCAACAGCAATAACTCTACCAGGATAAGCAAACCAGCCGCCCATTAATCTTATTCCGTAAATTTCACCATCATTTTCCACGAAATGCGTTTTATAACAAAAAGGCATATGCGGACTTCGCCCTGGGAATCTAATATGTAATGATCGCAAGACAATTCTATTCTTATTAATTTCCTCAATTTCCAAAAGTCTATGCTTCCAAAAAGAAAATACATATAATTTTCCATCACATTTAATAGGATGCGAAAGGTTTTTTGCTTCTGCACAATAATTCAATTCTCTATCATCGTCAATTTCTTTTAATAAACACCTCCTTACCTCATCTTCATAGTCCAACTTAGTCCATTGCTCATCACCAAAAGCATGCAATATTAAAATTAAAGGAAGCGACTGTGCAAATAAAAAAATCTTGCAATCTTTTTCTTCAGGAGAAGTAGTCAAAATACAGTCCAGAATTCTGCAATCAAATTGCAGTGTTGGTAGCTCTATTGTCTCCGATGAAATGGGCTTCCAAAGGAAAAAGCTGCAATGATCCGTATCAGATAAAAGGTACCAGCCATGAGTTGAAGTCCAGCAAATTTTGTTGTGCAACTCCGGTATTCTCCTGCGGTGAATTCTTTTAGGGTCTGATATAGACAAGAAAAAGACCTGCTCTTCATCATCATCGTCTTCAGAGTAAACGAGGCATGGGTATGATCCTGATTCAGGCGGGAGCTGACGGTCCGGTTGGTTTGCGCCGCTATTATCTTGCATCTCTTGAACTTTGAAAAAAAGATTTCCAGTTATAAACGAGCGGGAGAGAGGAAAACAAAGGGATTGCGGTTTCGATTGTACAATTTTGGTTCGGAACCTTTGGAGATGCTTCTATTATATTATATATATATATATATAGTTTGAGTTGTCGCACAAATTAGGAAAAAAAAAAAGTTAATATAATTAAATAATTTTTTCTTAAAATATTTCCCCATTAATATCGAATGATATATTCATAATTGCAACTATAAATGTAGATTATATAAGAAATTAAATACTAAATAATCTTTTAAAAAAAAGGAAATATGACTAAAATTTAATAATTTAATAATATTATTTAATAAAAACAGACAAAGATTACCAAAGATTAATATTAAAATTCATCTTTCAAAAAAAAAAAAATTAAAATTCCATTTGTTATTAAGAAATATTAAACGATGAATATAAATACAAAACACTTTCTTAAAAGACTAGTTCTTACTATAAATACACATTCAATTTTAATAAATTTTAATATTTTCTAATAATCTCTATCATTTATTATTGCAAAATCTACGTCGTTTATTTTTATTAAAAAAGAATCTCAATCATTTATTAGATTTAAGGTTGGAGACATCGCTAATATATCTAATATTATGAAAAGAAATATTATAAATCTAATAAAATCTTGTCTTAAATAGAAGTTTTTTTTTTTTTAAATTCCACGGCATCGTACTAAATTGGAAACAAATATATTCAACATATGGAAAAAAAACTGAAGAAGTTAAGTTAGTTGCTGCCATAAAGTTTTATATTTTTAATCAAAATAAAATTTTTAATCCTGTCAGATTTGAATATTTAAATTGGAGATCAAAGAATCATATAAAATTGATGTAAATTGATAAATCGGACCAGTATAAATTGCGGTTCGATTCACATAAATCAACGCTAAAAATGTGTTATTTGTATGCACGTCTTCCTATGCAATCAAATCAGTAAATTACCATTAATAAAATTTGAATAATTTGATAAATTTTATTGGAAAGCAAATTAAATTAAAAAGAAAAATTAAAGGGAAAAACAAAAAAGAAGAACAATTATATCATCAATTGTATAATGATAATGGAAATGAATTATATTTCATCTGTCATTTCTCAGCATGGACATGTTATATATAAGTTAGTTACATCAATCAATCGTTTACTAATTTTTGTTGTTCGAAGTTATTCAAAGATGGATTTGGGGGTTTCTGAGACAAATGAAGAAGAAACGAGTCACCTTCAGAGACAATGTGGTTCTACTTCTGCTGGAGAATTGGATGGACGTTGACTTAGCAGGTGATTACAAGCCAGAGGTAATGTTCATGGAACCTCTGTGGCTACTGTAGAATTGCTAATGGATTCAAACAGCCGTCTCTCCACAAAGGTGTCAGCAATAAGGACAGTTCTTCTCGGAAACGCAAATCTGTATCACCAGAATTGCACATTTTACGCAGAAAGGGATTCATCTTCTCGATAAAAGAAAGATCAACATAGAAGATCTCAATATAAGAGAGATGGCTATACATCCTCGAGGTAAATGTATTATGTCTCTATTTTTTTATCTTTTGTGGGTATTTATAAATTTGCACACATGCACCAGCACTGACCATGTGCAGCTTTAGGATGGTATAGTGATTTCATTCTTTTGGCATTAGGAGGAAGTATTATTCTCCAAGCTAGAGATCTTCTCCAGGATATCACTCTAGTCATTACTCTCCTCACCATTGTCATCAAAATCTCTAAAGTCTTGAGTAGTTCAGAAAGAGGCTTAGTTTAATTTCTGTTTGTGCTGCCTGAAAGGTTTAAGCTAATATCGCGAATCTGTGGAATTCGGCTAATGGGGTTTAGAGGCTGAATCTAATCGATCCTGGTCTGGTGGCCTGGTTCCATGATCTACATCAGTTTAAGAAATTGATTCAAACAGCTTGGCTGACTTGACATGACAGACAGAGAACAAATCTTTGATAATGATATCTGAGAGGTAGGTTTTAGTATTTTAATTACTATTACATAATGCAAATGCACCCATGTTATGATGTTGTTGGTTGGAGTGGGAATGTGAGGTAGTGGACGGCTCGTTCACATTTCACCCAATAAAATTATTAGCAAATGCGTTTTTCAAGATTTGTTTATGCACTCATCCTCCTTTGGCTCCTCAGCCAAATCAACTGGTCTTCCTACTCCTAAAATTTGCATATTACTATATATTATACCTTACTGTATTTTAATTATTACAATCGTTACCAATTACCAATTTCAAAACACGCAAATCGAATCAAGAAAAATAATATTTGTTTAATCCCTTCTTTTCTTGTAGATGGAGAGGAGGCTAAAGTTGTTAATGTGTCTGTACTTTATTATAACAACGTTATCCAAAACAATAATTAAATAATTAATCATAATGAAAATCAATTATTATTATCCAAAGTAATGGAAAAACAAAACTTTGTGGCTACCATTATCTTTTCTTTTTTTCACACTAAAAAAATTAAAAAAAAAAAAATGAAGATTTCCATTTACTACTGCTTGGAAACTAATACTTGCAAGAAATGTTTTTGCACTAACAACCAAAAATAGAACAGTTTTGAGTATGTATCATTAAGTAGTTTGTTTACCTGAAAAGGTATCTTCAGTTTTATGCATTTTCTTGGAAACAAACTTTCCTTCACCCAAACGTGTCCTTTACCATATCAAAGCCGCGTAAATAACAGGAAGAGAAAAAGAAAAACAATTTCTGGAAGCTCATTACCCCAAAATGCACGTTTCCAACTTGCATCACATGCATGCCCATTTGTGCACGTGTCCTACCACATATTATTTCATTTCATTTTATTATTTTAGGACCTACCTTATTGAAATAATGCCTTCAATCATCCCATAATTGCTATCCAAGTCCCAAGATTTACGTGTTCTTGTGACTTTATTTTCAGTGACTAATTGGATAAAATTGGTATAAATTATTATTAAATATGTAGACAAAAGTCTCCAAGCTTGCACCACAATTCAAGAAGTAAAATGTTTTTGTTTTTTTTTTTTTTTTAAATGAGTACTATAATTTTTTAAAATTAATTAATTTTAATTAAAATTTTAACTCAAGATTATAGCCCCTTTGTATTTAATCAGGGATATAATTTCTAATTTTCCCCCTAATCCTTAAAAAAGGACAAAAGCTCATTGGTTAAAATTTTTAATTTTAGAATTTAATTTCAGGATAATTTTATTTATTGTGTATTTTTTTTAGAAAAGTCAATAACAATTTTCAATATAGAATGGTTGGATTCAAAACCGTGTGGGAATCCAAAACAGAAGGTGATATACAGAAATTTGTAACCAATTGATAAGAAAAAAACCCATATGTGAATTCATTTATAAATTTCAGCTAAAAAAAATTATAAATGAAAAATTAAGAGACAGCCTAATGACTGAGATGTGTATATGTGAGAGAAGCCATTGATTAATTGGTCTTAGTCTCTTTCAGCTTTCTCTTGCTTTGGTCCATCTTTTCTTCTCTCTTAAGAACTTAAGAGAATTACTGAACTTTCAGTCCCACAGTTGACCGAAGTTCTTGTTTATCGTCTCTTCCCTTCTCTATTAGACTTATCTGATCTCAAACAAAGCAACCACCTTCAAAAGCCAATTACTTTGATCTACTTTGGCTGCAACCTAGCCAAGTTGGTATTTTTTTTTTTTTTCTTTTTATCACATCTCAGTTTATTCGGTTCAAATTCCATTAGGCCTATCTATAACTTATATATATTTGCTGTCTTTTTTGCTTTTGAATATCTTCTTTCATCTCATTCCTGAATTTCTGATCCAGAATTAAAAGCTGATTTCTTTCTCTGAAAAGTAAGTATTTTATTATCTCGGTTTTTTGGATTTACTTAGTTTTTTTATTTATTGAGCACTGAATTTTGAAATTTTAGTATATTTTCCTGTTTCTTGATCTGGGTATCTGAATTTTCTTCTGTATAATTGGGAAATTAGGTCATAATGGGTCACTGTTTTAGCAAAGACAAGAAAGCTCAACAGCAGCACTATAATGGTGCTAATAGGAAGCACCATCATCAAAAAGCCCAGGAAACTGTCACCTACCAGTCTAAATCCCCTGTCCAGCCAACCTATCAATTACCTTCCCAACAGCCGCCTGTACACGTCCCTAGAAAGCCTGCTGCTCCATCTCCAAGCCCAAAACCAGACACAATTCTTGAAAAGCCATATGAAGATTTGAGATTGCATTATACAATTGGGAAGGAATTAGGTAGGGGTCAATTTGGTGTAACTTATCTTTGTACTGAGAATTCAACTGGTAGGCGATATGCTTGCAAATCAATTTCCAAGAGGAAACTTGTTACCAAAAATGACAAGGAGGATATGAAGAGGGAGATTCAAATAATGCAGCATTTAAGTGGTCAACCTAATATTGTTGAGTTTAAAGGTGCCTACGAGGATAAACAATCAGTGCATCTTATGATGGAGCTTTGTGCAGGTGGTGAGTTGTTTGATAGGATTATTGCCAAGGGGCATTATAGTGAGAAGGAAGCTGCTGCTATATGTAGGGCTATTGTGAACGTTGTTCATGCCTGTCATTTTATGGGTGTGATGCATAGAGATCTTAAACCTGAGAATTTCTTATTGTCTAGTAAGGATCAGAATGCTCATTTGAAGGCCACTGATTTTGGGCTTTCAGTATTCATTGAAGAAGGTAAGATACTTCTAGTTAGTTCTTATATATTTCATAACCGTTTATTTTGATTATCATATCGTTTAAATATACAATTTATTATGTCTTTTTAACAGGATAAGTATTATAATAGATTGGAAGAATTTGTATTGCGTTTATATTTATGCCTCAATGGTTTTGTTACTTTAATCTCACTGAGGATGTGAACTGGGATGATTTATTCCAGAATTAGTCAAAATGTCGATACTATTTCACTTCTCTGGTTGGCAAATCTGATGATTGACGGGACATAGTTTGCATGGACCTTATAACGAGGGGACTGTCTAAATGTCTGTTGGTTATAAGCTGCTATTACTGTAGTGTGCATTTGTTTGGACTTATTTTTGCAATTTATTGCTATAAATGCATTCCTTCTCTCTAATTGCTATCAAGCTCGGTTTCATTAGATTGCTGATCTTCCCTTTGTATTCATTATTGTTTGCGGAAATAAATCGAAAACTTTTGAGATGGACAAACTTCCTGCCATTCTTTTAATTTGTCTTTATTTAAAGAAAATTATTTGCTTTGTCCTGATTAGAAAGAGAGGTATGTTTTGGCAGGTTCTACATATTTAGTAAGTTGGGTTATTTGGTAGCTTTTTGCACAGAGTGAGTATATGATTTTACATGTATTATCTGTGAATATTGTATGATTAATCTATGCCATCCTCTACAGGAAAAGTATATCGGGATATAGTTGGAAGTGCATATTATGTTGCTCCTGAAGTATTACGACGAAGATATGGAAAGGAAATAGATATCTGGAGTGCTGGAGTCATACTGTATATCTTGCTTAGTGGTGTTCCTCCATTTTGGGCAGGTAAAGAAATATACCTGAATGCTTGTCAACTGTTACAACCTACCAATTTTTGTTGTAACAGTATCAGTGGATCTTGGCATGATTTCTGACTATTAATGAATTACTTATTCCAGTGACTAACAATGTCCATTGGATGATTACTGAATTCTTTGCAGAAACTGAGAAAGGCATATTTGATGCCATTCTACAGGGAGATATTGACTTTGATAGTCAACCATGGCCATCGATTTCCAATAGTGCCAAGGATCTGGTACGCAAAATGCTGACGCAGGATCCAAAGAAAAGAATTACTTCTGCTCAAGTTCTAGGTATATATATCCTAGAATAATTCACCTTTATTCTTTATCATGCAATTTTTTTCTTCTTAGAATTTATTGTGAGTTCCTTTCTTAGGCTTTATATGGAATTCAAAATTGATTATATTATAGGATCAAACAAAATAATCCTTTTAGGTTTGTGATTTAGGTTACATCTGCTTTCCCAACAAGTTTTGGCTTTTCAAAATCTATTAATATTAATGATAACCTTTTATTTATTTCATCTATGTAAAGTCAGAGCCACTTTCAAATTCACAAAATATCGGTTGTTCTAACATTATACCATTTACATCACAGCCTAGGTAACTTTGGATTGGTACAAGTATATTATTTTTTAACTAAAGTTTGACATTCCCAGAGCATCCATGGCTCAAGGAAGGTGGAGAAGCCTCAGACAAGCCAATAGACAGTGCAGTTCTTTCAAGGATGAAACAATTTAGAGCAATGAACAAGTTGAAGAAAATGGCACTAAAAGTAAGTTAGCAAGTAGTAAGGGTGGAGCAAATCATGAGATATATGGAATGAAATAAATTTATTTGTACTTTTAAACCAATTATTCATTTTGGAACTCTTGATTTCTCTATAGGTGATTGCTGAGAATCTCTCTAATGATGAGATCCAAGGACTGAAGTCGATGTTTGCAAACATCGATACTGACAATAGTGGCACCATCACATATGATGAACTAAAGACAGGATTGGCTCGACTTGGATCCAAACTTACAGAAGCTGAAGTCAAGCAGCTTATGGAGGCTGTAAGATGCATTGATTGTCGAACTTTCAAATGTGTTACCAAATTACATTGCACCAAGCTAACACATTTGTCTCTGCATATCAGGCCGATGTTGATGGTAATGGGACAATAGACTATATCGAATTTATCACTGCGACAATGCATAGGCACAGGCTAGAAAGAGAGGAACACCTTTACAAAGCCTTTCAATACTTTGACAAGGATAATAGCGGGTAAGTCTTACAGATATCTGGTATCATGTTCATGACAAGTATGTTAGGCCCGAGGTTCTGCATGTTTTGTTAGTTCTGATCGATGGAGATGATGAGATTTTGGGAAAAAGTATAACTCGATGGTAATGGAGAAGTAGGACATGTAAAGCTTACAAGAGTTGTCCAAATTTGAATTTTTCATGTATTTGCAGGTTCATCACAACAGACGAACTGGAAACAGCTATGAAAGACTTCGGAATGGGTGATGATGCAACAATTAAAGAGATAATATCTGAAGTTGACACAGATAATGTGAGTTGCTCATCTTCTTTCAACCAGAAGTACAATTTTTCCCCATAAAAGTGTCTCACAGCCTTACGTTAATACTTTTGTGCTTTAACAGGATGGTAGAATCAACTATGAAGAGTTTTGCACAATGATGAGAACTGGAAACCAGCACCAGGGCAGACTCTTCTAGACGAAAAAGGATTTCTCACCATATTTCTGTACAAGGTATCCTCCGATGAAGAGGAATGTAGAGTATCCGAAGCCATTTCCATAGATAATTATCGCTTTTGAACTCGAAATACTTCCAAACTGATAAAAAGTATAAAATTTTCCACCAGAAACTGAACCGTTTCTATTTGTTTTTTGAGTTGGAACATAAGAGATGTGCATATGTGATCTTTTCATTTTTTTAAGATTTTGAGCAATTTGACGTTTGATTGAAAGTTTGAGAAAATTGTAGGTATTATCAAGTTGATGAATAAGTGCATGTTGTATAATTTTATCTCGTTCAACCTTTGACTGAGCTAATTGAATGGAGAAGCAGCAGCTATATCTCAACTTTCGTTTGACAGGATAGATGAAACGGTATTTCTGTAGTGCTTCTTCGCTTGAGCAAGTCCCCAAAATGGTAATTTTTTTTTTTTTTAAAAAAAAAATTATGCTAATGGTGTGTGATCTTAACTTTCTGAAAGAAATTTGTTATATTTTGAATGTGAAAATGTATTATATTATCTGTAATAAAAACAATTGATGGCATGCACGTGAAAGAAAAAAATAGCTCACTTCCCTTATACGTGTGAACTATTTGTGTTAAAAAAAAAAAAAAAAAAATCGATTGCAATAGTGTGATGGCGATTGTTACATTTAAAGAACAAATGCCTTCACAGCACAATAGTTTCAGGACAAATAAATATTTTATTTTTTTTAAACACCGCCATTTTGGAGAATTGCATCAATGGAGACCACTACACTTGGAACTTATTCACCAATTTCTGACCTTAATTTTTCGGCAGTCTCCTAATTAGATGATTTTAAATAAATGGGAGTAATGGAACTCGACATAAAGTGATGGTTATACGACCTTCATAGTTATGGTAGTTTTAACATTGTGCAGTTTCTGTAAAGGCCTACTGTATTGTGAGCGACTACAAGAAAATAGGCTTCTATATTACTTGGCTCCATGTTAGGATCAAAAGGCGAGGCAAATGGGAGGACTGTATTTGCGCCAAAGCACCCAATTCGATTTCCAGGAAAACCATTTTCCTCCCTGAACTACGAATAAATAAATAAATGTTCCAATAACAAACAAAGAATTTTCCCATACATTCTCAGCCAAGCAATACAACAAAATTTTCCCGCATACTCTCTAAGTCTCAAGCTCAAGCATTCTTGTCAACTATATTCAAGATCATCCCCAAATCAATCAAACATGGAGAGCAGAGAAGGTAAGAAGCCAAACTCATTTAAACAAATAACATCCATTACCATTATCATAGAAACTTCTGCAGTACAACTTCTCAACGAGAAAGAGAAAAAGGTTAAAAAAAAAAAAACACGCAAACAAGCTTAAAAAGTAACAAACTGCAAATAGCGCATAAGAGGTCCCTCGACCTTAAAGCCACACAAGTAAAAATCAATGGTGGTTAGCTAAAGCCACCAGCAAGGCTTCTAAAAACCATGAATCTTGATCTGATCCTTCCTCACGAGCTGAGCACTGACAAGGAAACTCTGAACGTTCTTTCGCTGATCACCTTGAAGCTGGATTACCTTGCCAAGTTCTTTGTCCTGCACAACATTCCCATTACAACAAAATTCCTTCTTGAGAGCCTTGAGGATCTTTTCGTAGCTGAACTCTTTAGGCAGCCCTTGAACTGTTGTCAGGCTCTTCCTTCCATTCCTTTGTTGAATGCGAATATGCACATACTCTTTTGCCCCAGGGGCACCTGAATCCTTGGCCTCAGAGAATGGATCAAAAGCAGCAGGAACCTGAACTTCTAGATCAACCATGTACTTTGCTTAGCGAGAACTTAAAAACAACAGAACTGCACCAAAGAGAAACAAGCAAAATTAGTTCCCAGTATCGTCAAAACACAACTGATCCAAATTGTAGAAGCAATTCAACGAATCACAACGCAAATTTTCAATTTCCTCAAACTGATTATCACAAAACCAAACGCAAATTACTGCCATATCATATATAAAGTAAATCATATAAAGTAAACAAGCAAACCATCCAACACCTCCTCGAGAAACCATTTTAAAACTTGAAAAGGAGCAAAAAGAAAAAAAAAATTCTTAAAAAAGAAAACTTCCAGGCTCTGATTAGAAAGAAATCCATCAGCTTTGCAACCCAGAATGGATTAAACAACACAATTAACTCCTCAAGATAAAAGAAACTAACAAAGGATTCTTCAGCTTTGCAACCAAAAATTGATTAAACAACACGATTAACTCCTCAAGATCAAAGAATAACAAAGAGTTCTATTAATATCATCGCTATTTATAACAAACCTAATTCCAATTACCTAAACCTACTTTAAAACTTGATAAGAACAAACACATGAATTTTGCATCAAAACCAAATCAAACAGTAATTAAGCTCCGATAAGGGTTCAATGATAAGAACAATTACCTAAAGAGACGAAGAAGCAAAGACGAGAGCAAACAAAAAGCAGTCGCGTTTAGAATCACAGAATGAGAAGAAAGGAGAGGGTGCACGAGTATTTATATTCGGAAAGGTCGGGTCGGTATTTCAGTTTTCGCTCCTGCTTGGGAATAGGTGAGGTCGGAGCAGGAATTAGAGTCGGTTTTTGATTAAACGTGTAAGGTAATGATTAAAGAATATGAATAATGGACGGTTAGGATTATGCTGGCGTGAATGATAATTTATTTTAATCATTTAGCATCTTAAAACTTTAGGCGGTTCACGCGTGCAACGGACGCACCCAGCCTGGATCCGGATAGCTGATGAAGTGGAACCCACAAAAGCTTGAAATTCGGGATAGAGAAGAATCCAGAAAAGAGAAATAGAAATCAAATTGAGTCCAACCATTTGGCATTTTTTTTTTCCAATTGAGGCCTCAATAATATCCTATGGTGCTGATACATTTTTAACAATTGCCTATTAGATTTATAAAATTGAAAAAACAAATTAATCAAATATATGAAAACTTGTGAAATTAGTGAAAAAAAATATGAAATTTATTATCGCATTTTGATAATCCATTATCTATCATTGGAAAACGAAATTAGAAATTTTATTTTATATAAAATAACTTCATTAATTTGTTGATATAATGAATAAAAAAAAAAAATCTGATATCTCTTTGGCGTGTGATTTTAGGATCCAATTCTCATACAGAGAACCTGACCCAAAATTGAGCCAGTCTACAACAGGTGCCCTACAGGCTACAGCCATCCGCGTCTGATACTGGAAATAGGGAAGGCACTGGTCAAAGTAACCAGATCATTGCAGTGGTCAATTGACATTCTTCCAAAATTCATAAACAACACCAACCAGCTATAAAGAAGCAAATTTAATGGGCACCAACCATGGACACAGAAAGATAGAGGGGAAGAGAAATCAAAGAATCTCTTCTGAGAGTACAAAACTTCAAGATGATATCTTTTCATTGCCATTCGCTATATATGATGATAAGCAACATGCTGGTAACAAAATGAACTGAGAAAAAACTTACAAAAAATGAAAAAAGAGCTGGGGACAAATCATTGGATCATTCATACAACAAAATTATTTTGAATTTTAGCCAAGGATATTCATTATGTGCTTGAGTGATCTGGTAATCGTTTCAGGTCCATTTCAACTTGATGAATAGTCCATTGCATGTTTTCCAGTTTCTGCAAGAAAGAGTTGGTAAAGAGGCTTAGACCTAATAAAGGAATTTAATGGCCAAAAAAAGTATGCAAAATGATGTTCACCTTTACAATGTCATGGTACTGTCTTGCAATTGTATCAAAATGAGGATCCACACCTTGATATTCTCGAAGGCGTGTAGCCTAGAAAGAGAGTTGAAACGCAGATTGATCATGAAAACCAGGAGCAGAAGGGAGAAAGAAAACTAGAATATGTACAGTTCCAAGATAATGCGGATCCCAATTACATGTCAAATTCAAAATCAAAATAACAATCATGTTGGCCACCAAATGTACGCAGAAAAGAAGAATTTGAAAATTAATTAAAATATTTTCTTAAGCCAATTATCTAAATTCACACAAACCAACACGCAAGCAACAATGAAGAGAACCCTAGCTACTTTTACTGAAAACACTGAACACAGGTGAGGAAACAAACCGCTTTATTGTATGCCATAGAAGCTTCTTCTGTAGCCTCTACAAGATACTTCCTGAAACAAAAAATAAAAAATAAGACAAAGCCTTCTTACCAACTCGAACTCAATACAAACCAAACAACAGTTCAGGAGTTGAACCATAAAGCACCTAATTTTATGGAGCGCTGGTATGGAATCCTTGGTATAAGTTTCAAGCAGGAGAACGTGCTCTAGAACCCTGACAAAATAATCATACAAGTTCAAAAAGAAAATGCAATGACTTCTCATTATGGAAATTGAAAATATGTGTTAAAAGATGTAACAAGAAATAAATGTTGATTTTTGCCACTTTTTAACATTATACATGTATTTCTATAAGATCGAAACAATCTACACAGAGAGCAGTACAACAAACCTTAATTTTGCACTCATGGTCTCGCATCTTTTACACAACCATGTCTTTTGTAGTTCATCCTATAAACATTTGGGCAACAGGCTTAAGTGTCCATCCATGTGGGAAGAGGAAAATACTTTGTTAAGCAAGCAAGTTAAATGGCACTAATCAGTGTGATCAGAATTTCAACTTTTAAAAAAGCAATATAACTGGCGTGGATGTTAGGAATAATAACTGGCGTAGATGTTTGCAAAGTAGAATACTTACATAGTTATGTTGATGCTGCAATTTCAAATCTCTAACAAGCTTAATGAGCACTGCCAGTATCTGCTCTAAGACCTTTTCCAGAAGAAGTCATATAGAAGTTATCGAAATAGATAGCATGCTAATTAATATTAGATCCAAGAAGTCCAAAGACAACATTTCAGACCATTTATAAGTTCAGATGCTAAAAAAGAGGTAAAAGAAATTATGCAGAAACAAATTAAAACCTCTTTACTCATACATTGTAGTATTCTGCAAATTTCCTATCTGCAGAATAGAGATCCTCTCGCAGAGCAGCTTCTTCCCTTTCAATTTCTTCAATAATTAACTTAACCCTGATTAATCAACAGATAAGTAGAGTTAAACATATTGTGGAGGCATTCCCTTTTTCGACCTTCTTTTTATATGCATTCCAGGATGAAGAAAAGCATTTTACAAGAGGCTAACAACAACAATGGAAGGTCCAAACCTCTCTGGAAGCCGAGCAATTGAATTTTGACTAGTAGATGAAGAGTCTGCAGCAGCATAATACAGGCAAATTAACCTGATTTACTATTATTTGCACCAACCATTTCATATAAAATGTTTGCTCAATAAAATAGAGTTTCAGTCCATTTTGTAACTTATGCTTCAATATTATGTAAGCCTCCCCTCCATCTTCCAAATAACTGGGATCCCAATTTTATGCATCATCTAAATTTATTTTATATTAATATATTTCACAGTTTGAGAAAAAAAACCATAAATTTCAAAGTTCGAAAATGCTTCTTCTTTACAAAAATGGATAAGAGTATCATAGATACACAACTACCCAACTGCAAAAAAAGCTCTATAAGAGAGATAGGGAGAGAGAGAGAGAGAGAGAGAGGAAGCGGGAGATAGAGGAGTCCAGTAATACAGTGTCCTACCAATTTCATCAACAAAAGCATCAGCCAACTTGTTGCATTTATCTTTCAGACGAGCCTCAATCTCATGGCAAAGAGACATCTGGTATTCTGCCATGTCCTACAATGGCAGACAAAATATTAATTGATATTAATACCAGTGCTAGAAATATCTAAAGTGAACATATATGCAGTTTATGAGAGCCAGAGTAACAGAAGCATACCAACATTAATGGCATTTGTTGGAGCTGAGTTTGCCATAAATAGGGAGGCGCTATACCAAGAAAGCAATTGGGTACACCACCGACTCCAGGTTCTGTTGAATCAGAAGCACCAAGAGAAACAGCACTATTTGTTGCTTCCATGGTGCTGTTTGTGGAACTATTTGCATAGCTCATTGAATTAGAGCTCGGGCTGATTGTCACACTGGTACTTGTACTATCAAGGGAACTTCGTGACATTATACTCCATTTTTCAATTTCCTCCTCGTGGATTTCACCATCTTTTGATATAAGAGGGAGCCTTAATTTCTGTGCTGCTTCAGCAACAACCAAACGATGCTCTAGAGTCTCATGGACCTAAGTTTAAGAATTTAGAATAAGGTTCCTCTACTAAGTTCATGCAATAATAAATAAAATTAACATCAAATACTGCTAACAATTTGAAATATCATAATCCCATACTAGAGCCATATACAGTGCCTGAATAACCAATTGTTCAAAACTATAACAATGAGAGACCTTTCTGATAGCACCTTCTCCATGGCAATTTAACTACGATAAGTGCTACGATTCTAGAAGAGTGCAAGCAAACAAATTATATTGCATTTTAAGCAAACAAATTATCTTAGAAAACAAAACCTGAGGAGAGTTGTTCAAGCTAAGTTGTGGGTATAACCCTTGAATATCACGAATGCTGCCAAGATT
Source organism: Jatropha podagrica (assembly GCA_947857235.1). NCBI lineage: Eukaryota > Viridiplantae > Streptophyta > Magnoliopsida > Malpighiales > Euphorbiaceae > Jatropha > Jatropha podagrica. Next base: position 77,005 of record CANUEP010297264.1, on the reverse strand, counting down.
AGCCACTGAAACAGCTTGCTGATACTCTTCCACCATAGCAATTGCTTCGCAGTAAATTGCCTACATTTGCATTCCACTACAAAAGCTTAGAATTTTGTTCCTTCAAAAAGAAACCATTACCCACAGAGTAAGACCGCCAATCAACTTATCAAAAATGTCAATTAACGTTCAAATTCAAACCCCAAGTAGCAAACAAATCATTACCATTGCTTCTAAGTAGCGAAGTCTCTCTCTGGACATCTCCTCTCTCGCCTACGACAATACCGAAGCAGAAGTCACTAAAATTCTTCGTAACCAAACAGAGAATAGAGAAAAATGTCAGATACAAAGGAAATAAGGAGGTAGAAAGTACAATTTGAAGGTCATAGTAGGCAGATTTCGAAATGAGAGATCCATCGGGGGCTAAGCAGTGGCGTTCCAGCTGATCGATCACCTGAACCACATCGGCAGGTAGGTTTTGGCCTCCTCCTTGCACTCCCTTCACCATTGATCCAAGACGATGTCGCTTTCTCTTGCTCGTTGCTGCTTATCTATGGAAGCTATCGTGCTTCGCCGGAGAAAGTGAAATTCGAAAACTAATAAATACTTTGATTTGCCGGCCTATTTGGAGATGGAGAGAAGCAAAAGTTACCAAAGTACCCCGTATTACTTTCAGTTTTCTGCTAATTTTTAGTAAATTTAGAATTCAATCATGTGCTTTTTGGTAAAAGGCTATGAGCAGGGAGGGCCAAGGGAGACGGATAGATCGACGCCGTTTTGATCAAACTGAGCAAAGCGAAGCTGCGGGGTCCGCATTTTAAATTTTTTTATTCTAAATTAAATTTGGGTTTTAAACGAAACACGGGGTCGAACGACTCATTGATTGATCGTTTTCAAGACCGCCGGGTTATCGAACGACTATTCGTCCGCTTGACGGATAATAGTCGTTTAGTCTCCGAATATAAAGAGGAAATTTTAGTTTTTTTTTTTTTTTTCTTTTTTTTCAAGTCGGCTTCTTCTTCTTCCTCTCCTCGTTGCTTTTCTTCTTATAGCTGTCTCCTCTCTGTATATCTCTCTCCTCGTTGATGTTATATTGTTATTTCTGAATTTTGGGTATTTGATGGAAAAAGGCAAAGCTGCAGAGAACATCGCTTCCTCATTGAAGAAACTCGACTTGAATCCCAATTTTAACCGTAAATCTTCCTATGTTGCCCCTACGTTCCAATCCTCCAGTAATTATCTTTTCATATTTTTTATGTTTTTTTTTCAAAAATTTTTCGAAGCTATGATTTTTATGGATGATAGAGATTAACTTGTTGAGTTTTTCGATGATAGGATTGATCCGGAAGAAGACAGAACCTCCAAGTTTAGTGAGTTTGTGCCTTGGAGTTGTTGGAAAGCATTTGGAGGATATAATTGCAGACTTGAGTGAGATTGCCATTTGCTTTCCAGCACAAATTAAGGTATTAATTTTGCTTTGTTTATTACTTCCTGCTTTGTATTGGTTTTTTTTCTTAGTGCAACTGTTTTTTTATATATTTACTGTGGTGGAATGATGTGCTCAATGAATTTCCTTTTTCTTGTCCCTTTCTCACTAATTGTTTTTTAGAAGTTTCTTTTTTGAATGATAATACTAATAATAATAATGATAATAAATTGTTGGGTTTATGGCGCTATTTATCCATTAATGGTTGGCTGAAATGCTGGAAAACCTGGTTAGACAAGATGCTGGCTGGTTTACTAGAGGGCTGGGACTTTCAGATGTTGGGGCTGAGAGCTTAAGAGAGGATTGCAATTGGATTAAAGTAATCTTTTTCTTTAGAAGTCCTAAATCACAGGTTAAAGGGAAAGTTATTGGCTTTGATGTGAATGTATGCTCATATATACAAGGATGCTGCTTGTATAGTATGCAAGTTGTTCTGTTGGTAATTCTTAATACTGCCATCTTTGTGTGATCCAGTGTGTCTGAGGAGTACTGTAGTTAGAAAAATTAATTGGTATCTGTCTTTAAGCACTGGTAAGATTATCTTTAAGCACTTCTTTTAATTCTCTATCTCACATTTGCTCATTTTCCAAGGCCCTCTTTATTTTTTTTTCTTATTTCCTATCATTAACATGTATAAATGTGCATCATGTTGAACTCATACTAACACAAGTGCAAATGATGATCTTAAGAACCAGCCTTGTGAAAGGTTTCGCAGCCTCAGAAATTTACATAAAATTTTGAAACTTTATCCAGAGAATAATAAGGACCAGCGAACTGCATAGTATTAGAAAGATGATGCCCCTAAATATGTTCTGCTTTATGAACTGCTTGTATTCTTGGGAATTTGTCTATGTTTAAGTGCATATAAAGTGTTTGTTTATAAATCGTTTTCATATAACTATTATTTGTTTTAGCATTCTTCAAGCTTCAACTTATTTCCCTGAAATAACGAGTTTCATGGCAGATGGCAATCGCAGCAATTTCCAGAAGAAGAAAATTACTAAATGATGATGTCATCATTTCTTTAGCTGATAGTTCCTGGGAAATTCTTGACCTTTCTGGCTCTGATGTCACTGATTCTGGTTTAATGAAAGTGGCTGAAACCTGCGAATTTCTTCGAGCTGTGGATATAAGGTTTGTAAATTTCTTAAGTTTACTGGTCACGATACTCTGACAGTATGTAATGAGTGAAAGACACTTCGTTGCCAATGGACAAGCTAGCTACATGTCTCTTCTAGTTCATATTTGCAATAGTACCCAATCTGTAGGAGGGAGATTAAAAGCTTCTGGAAAACAATGGAAGGACTAATCCGTACAAATGTTTTCCTTGTGGATAGACTATGCAAATAACTTGGGGGCTCATGTCTCATATATATTGACATTGATAACCATGTGGCATGATGCAACTTCCAGCATCAAGTAAGGGAGCATGTTATCTGCTGATATAATAAAAGCATCATATATATTGTAACATGTTTAAAAAAGAAAAGGATGACAATCAATGCATAGTCAATGTGGCTGGTAAAATTCCATGCAATTATGGTCATATTCTTATTATAAATTGGTGGCTTCCACAATGATGCTTGGTTCTTAGATTTTTTTTCCTTATCTAATTTTGTTTTGTTCTCTCCAATTTTGTTGGACCTTCAAATAATTAGATTATTTTATACATAAGTTTATTTGTTTGAGACAATTGATATTTACATCATTCTCTTAAGCAATTGTTTGCTAATTGCAAGTGTATGCTGATAAGTCCAATTTTCATTTACTTTCTAGAAACAACAATTATTTTGACACCATTTTTGTGCAGCCGATGCAATAAAATTACAGCTGATGGTGTGTCTGAACTCATTCGGCACTGCAAGTCATTGCAGACATTGAGATGGGGGTACACTCTTTCTCTAAAACACATCAACCATTTATATATTGAAAGATGAGATTCTATATTAATTTGCCTTGAAAGTTTTGTGTGGTCTGTTCTCCTGTGTTTTGTTATTCACGTTGTATCTTCATGTCTCTTCAATAGCTTCTTTTGTTTGAAATTCTGAAAGTTGGCCATCATACAGAATAACTTAACCATAAAAAGAATTTCTTATCCCTCCTAAAGCTGGAAATGGAAAGCCAACCAAGTGAGAACTTTATAGTTAGCCATTAATGTTATTATGTGCAACTTTAAATTGCTAAATTCCGATACAGGATGTATATTATAAAAGTCACCTCACCCAAAAGGGGGAGAAAAAAAAAGTTGATATTCTTGTGAGATAGAGAAAGGGAAAGTTATCTTTAAGAATTTTTAGATTTTATCATCAAATACTTTTTTCCTGAGTTAATTTTGCATGGGATACTGGAACCAGATTCTTTAACTTCAGATGTTAACAAAAAATTGAAGTTCTCTCTCACTATACGAATCATAGATATCCTTTGTAATCCAGCATTATTTCTTGCCTTCTACTTTAATCATCTGCACTTATTGCCCCAAGTTATGAGATTTTGACTAGGTTACAAACTTAATAACAGGCTTGAATAAAAGTTAATGTTGCAGAGGGTGCCCAAGGAGCGACTACACTGCACGTAACTGCTTGAGCATATTGAAACCAAAGCTGAATGATATGGAGGGAGATTCATGGGAGGAACTCGACACTGCTGACATTGGTCATGGTGCAGAATCCCTGCGGTGGCTTGTGTGGGTATGAAATTGTTCTCTTTCCGACAGTTCAACTTTTTGAACCTCCCTGATTTGTGACATTAACTTCTGACATTATAGTTGTGTACTGAAGTTTCGGTTATTTTCCCACTTTTAAAGAAAACATATTAAGAAGTGGAAGAAACTAGCAGCCTTTTGGCACTTTAATCCTACCTGTCTAGCCAACACCAACTCAAGCATGGCGTGTACAACTGCGGTTTAAACCCTAAACTGTGTTATGATTTATTCTGATTTTATTCAACACTTATTCTTCCAATGCCATGAAAACGGGCATATTTAGCATTCCTCATGTAATGTTTTTATGTTCACTCACCATATCTTTCCTTTTTAAACCAACCCTTTCATTTTTCTTTTTCAGCCCAAGATTGATAATAATTCAATGGAGATTTTGGCCAAGGAGTGCCCACGAATAATATTAAATCCAAAGCCATCACCCTTCGGATTTAGAGGAATTGAGGTTCCCATAGAAGCATTAGCAGATATTGCTCTCGATGATCCTGTTGTTAAGGATATTGATCCGAAAACTTGGGCAGTATGTGGATTTACACCAAGGCCAGTTGCTCCCTCTGCTTCTAGCCCCAGTGAATTATCCATGGCTGAAAAATTTAGACTTGCATTTGTGGAAAGAGACACACGCTTAGCACCAAAACGAGCTAAGAATGCTAGGCAACATCAACGCCGTGCAGAGAGGGAATGGATGATGACCAGTACAGAAGCCAAGGCATTAGCTTTGGCGTCTAAGGCAAGCAAATCCCTACACAATAAGAACTAGAATCTCGCATATCCAATCTTTTAGCCGTGGTTATATTAAGCCATCTTTTGTACTTGTTCATTGTATCTTCCGATTTTACAAAATTACGGTTTTGGTTGAGCAAGTGGCATGTTGGGAATGAAAATGGTTAGTTACCATTAAAGTGTTGTAACAGAAGCTGTCAGAGGAGATCCTATGTTGTAATTTTACTATAATATTAATCGCTATCGAGGTATATGACCATTCATTTTGAAAATTAAAAAGGAAGGTCCTAACTATTATAGGGATGATAGAACAATCTCTTCCAGATGATCTGTAGATGGATCACATCAAGTGGCTGTCACACAAATGCCACCAAAAGGGTAAAAATCAAGTCTGACACCATAGAGCTTACAACTCGCACAGACGGAGAATAAAGCCATCAAATACTCATATCCCATGCTTATATATTAAACCGCTTAGAATTCATGATGTGCATACGTACAAGGGACGCTAAAATGATAATTTTTACATAAAAGAGCAGCTCGTGCTGCCTATTTAAAGTGGAATAAACTTTAAAGAAATCCTGAGATATAAGAAACAAATCGAGGGGCACCAGCTTTATCAGTGTACGGAGAAGCAAAAGGTGGAGCAGCAAAGGAAGGATGTACAATGGAAGCTGTTGTTTCAAGTTTCTTGCTCTTTGATCAAGTTCCTGATGACATATTGGAGAATACCACCATGATCGAAGTATGCCAACTCAACCTGCACGATTAAATTTCAGCAAATCAGGAGTCTGAATCATGGCGCAATATATAGCAACATGTAACCAGACCGGACCATAATACTAGCTGCAGAATATATTTCCTATTGAGGGCCTACTTGTAATTTGCCTGAGGATCAATCCCTAATTTTGCACCTAACAGTTGGGCACATCCAACGTTACTATATATTGGAGATATTTTCTCCATGTATTTCGCCCTCCCTGCTGAGCGGAACGACCATGTCCTCGGCTTGCAAAGGCTAATGGACAACTAGCAATTGAAGTAGTCTTTCTTCAATAAATTCATTTCTGAAACTCTCATTTTCTTTACATTTCATTATTTACTAATTGGTTGTTTTTGGCCATCATCACTATAGACGTTGGAAAGAATTTATCAGGAGAATACCTGTGTGTCAAAACGCACTGTGCAAGTAAAAGATTTGCCATTGTCAGTTGTGACGGTAACATCTTGTCCAGGTCTTATCTCACCGATTATATCCGGGAGGTCAATTGTGTAGCGCTCATTACCAGTCAATCCCAACGTGTCTGCATCCTCACCAGGCTTGAAACATAGAGGAATAATCCCCATTCCAACTAGATTACTACGGTGAATCCTCTCGAAGCTTTTGGCAATCACCGCCTTCACTCCCTGATACAGACGGTAGAGAGAGTATGACAATTATTATTACCATGGAGCTAAAGTAAGTCATGCCCAGAATATTAAATATAAAATTCGCTCACCAGCAGCATGGGACCCTTGGCAGCCCAATCTCGAGAGCTGCCACTTCCATACTCTGCCCCAGCTAGGACAATAGTGTCCTGCCCAGCTTCCTTGTATCTCTGCAATTTAAACCACATTTATTATGCAAATTACAAGGAGCAATGATTTTTTCTGCATTTTGATTTTTGCCTGCATGTTATGATCTCGTGTGAAAAAAAGTAACATTTCAATAGCAAGGACTCACCATTGCTGCATCAAACACATAAAGCTTCTCTCCTGTGGGAATGTGGATAGTCTTTGGGCCAACTTCTCCATTTAGGAGCTTATTGACAATGCGAATATTAGCAAATGTGCCTCGAGCCATAACTTCATCATTGCCCCGACGGCTACCATAAGAATTGAAGTCCTTGTATTGAACCCCACGCTCAAGGAGATATTTCGCAGCAGGGCTGTCTTTGTGGATAGCACCTGCTGGAGAGATATGATCGGTAGTTATGCTGTCTCCCAAGCTAAGCAAACAGTAAGCATCCTTAACTCCATGAGGGCCTGGTGGTTCCATGGACATATTCTTGAAATATGGTGGCTCATGTATATAGGTAGATTTTGGATCCCAAGAGTAAAGAGTGGAAGCGGGAACAGATAGCTCATTCCACATTGGGTTGCCCTTTGTTATAGCCTCGTAAGTGCTTTTGAACATGCTTGGCAGCACGTTAGATTGTACAGCCTGTAACAGCACTGGAGTATTAGGTACAATCTACTAATTACACACTGTAGTTTTTAAGAAATTCCATTTGAGATTAACAAATTTACCTCCGCTATTTCTTCATTAGTAGGCCAAATATCTTTGAAGTACACATTCTTTCCATCCTTTCCTTTTCCAATTGGCTCCTTCTCAAAGTCAATGTCAACCTGAAATTGAAAAAGAATTAAGGGAACTCCCCAGAAGCCCTAGTTAATTCCAAGTTGCCACCTTCAGTCTGTATAGATTTCATCACACCCTTTTACTTTTGAGTATTAACTAAATCTAGAATCAAACTGAATTCCTATTATTTATCCCAGGTCATAAAGGTGACAACATGATATTAACATGCACACCACTTGGGAAAGTGATAGAACAAGTGCTCAAAACATTGACCAATAGAAGAGCACTTCATTAAAAAAAGAGAGAGACCAGATAATAATGATAAAGTTTAAGTGCATACGGTGCCAGCCAGTGCATAGACCACAACTAAGGGAGGTGACGCAAGGTAGTTAGCTCTTGTCAGTGGATGAATACGGCCTTCAAAGTTCCGATTCCCAGAAAGCACAGCTGCGGCAATAATGTCTGCAAAAGTAATCACAAGGTACATCAGTAGAGGAGAGGAAATGTACAAAAGAATGCTGAAGAGTAAATATAATTGACAAGCCATCAAGAACTGAACTATAGACCCAGAACATATGTTGTAAGAGCCACTAATTGGATGAAATTGAAAGTGTCGAGATCTTTCAATATGCAGAATCCAAGGACATGAATAAGGGCACATCCGAGAGAAGATGACTCGAAGTTTATAAGAACAGAAAGCCAACTATGATATTGAAATGCAAAGACCACGATGAAAGTGAAGGGAATGAAGTAGTTTAGTGTACCGCAATAAATAAGTCTAAAAGACAGAAACATTATTAGCAAGGTAGAACAAGAACATGATAATTCACTTCAAGAACATTATAAACATAATAAATGATGGCCATACCATTATCCGAAATTGCAGAAGCAACTTCAGGATCAAGTTCTCCTGAATTCCCAATACAAGTCGTGCAACCATAACCAACAATGTGAAAGCCCTGCTGATTCAAGTACTTTTGGAGGCCACTGCAAAAATGACAATCATAATCATGTACTATACATTTATGGAAACAACTAGACAGTAAACATACCAAGTGAAGCTGTGATATACCTCTGCTCCAAATATTTTGTAACAACTCCAGAACCTGGAGCAAGACTCGTTTTAATCCATGGCTTAACCTGATGAACCATTGCAATATACGTTTTAGAGCTAAAAAACAAAAATTCATGCTAATTACACTGAAAAAGAGTGAGATAAGCAGGTAAAAAATAATTACTTGCCAATTAGAAGCTTTTTAACAAAAGCAAGATATTTATCTTCAAAAGCCAACAATATTGGACAGAAAATAATATCTGTAAGCTAAAGCTAACCTCCAAGCCAAGTTCACAAGCTTTTTTTGCAACAAGTCCAGCCCCAAGCATAACACTAGGGTTTGATGTGTTTGTACAACTTGTAATAGCTGCAATGACGACGCTGCCATGCTTGAGTTCAGCAGGTTGTCCATGGAATGAGAATTTTGCTACTTTATCTTGTTCTTCCTTCGGTACACCAAAGCCCTACAGGAAAACATGGAATGACGAAGTATGGCATAAGAATCAAGTCAGTCAAAAACATTACTTGGAAGAGGTGAACACAACCAAATATAAATCTAAACTGTACTATGGTAATTCAATTAAATTGCCAATTAAAGACATGCCACATCTAGAAATAGACCTATATGTGAATATGAATGAAAATATCCACAGTGGTATTTTGGACTTGGTAAGTATGTAATCAAAGAAAATAATTAAGTAAAAAAACAGACAATATTTGAAGATACAAGTAACAAAAATGTCATCAAGCTGTAGTATCTGGGTGGCTCACATCTCACCTTGAATCCAACTCGGCTATCAAGACATGAATGCCAGTCGGTCTTCATTTCCTTTAAAGGAACTCGATCATGAGGTCTGTTATTAGCATAAATGAACAATTATTTTTTACGCCAAAAATCCAAATGATACATCATAACTAGACATATAGAGATAATAAAGTGTGCAGCATACCTCTTTGGTCCTGAAACACAGGGCTCAACATCTGCTAGGTCCAATTGCAGATAAGATGTGTATACTCTCTCTTCTTGTGGCTGTTTCCAAAAGACAGTTACATTGTTGTCTACTTGAAAACTGATTACTTTGGAAATAAAATGCAGTGGGAATATATTACCCCATTGTAGTCAACGAACATTTTGTTTGCACGCAAATATGCTTCCACCATTGCCACCTAATATGCATAAAATTTTAGTCACCACAATCAACAAATTTTAGCACCCATCAAAGTAAACCAAAAAGAATAAGCAAAAAGGCAATAGTCTCACAGTCTCATCACTTCTTCCTGTTGATTTAAGATACTGCAAGGTAGCATGATCTACAGGGAAGAAACCCATGGTTGCTCCATATTCAGGGGACATATTTGCAATGGTGGCCCTATCAGCTAATGATAATTCACCCATACCATCACCTACATGGACATTCAAATTCATTTGAGCCAACACAGAATAGACTTAAACTTCAAGTGATTCAAAATCTAAGTCAAATTGTTTAATATTTATTAGGCTTACCATAAAACTCAACAAACTTTCCAACAACACCATGCTTCCTCAACATTTGAGTCACTGTCAGAACCAAGTCAGTAGCTGTGACACCATCACGCAATTTTCCAGACAATTTGAATCCAACAACACCTGGCAACACCATGCTCATAGGCTGTGAAATTTAGCAAAGCATTAGAAGCAGAGACAAACTCAAATGTTTCAAGGGCACACACACTTACAGCAAATGCCAATACATGTGCCAACAAAAATAATTATAGAAGTTGAATATTCTCTCCACTCCAACAGTATGAATATTAGTACTTAAATTGGACTTTCACCACAACAAAATGCCTCCAGAAGAAAAGTGATTATGCTTAAATGAACATAAGTTGATTTCTTTGAATTAGAAAGAGAAAAGCTATAGGATTAAAATTTTAATACACATGCAAAATTTTGAAGGAGAAAAAACAATAGAACATACATGTACAAGACCACACTGGACGAAAACTGCATGCCACTATTTCATCCACAAATGAGAAACAATTCAGAGTTCAAGATCAGAAATTTCAGCATTTAACTGCTGGCACAATTTTTTTTTTTTTTTTTTTTTTTTGGGAGGACTTGGACATGAATAAAAGTGATGAAAAAAAAAATAGCATGTGATATCTTGAAACAGTTCTAATTTCAGATTCAAGTTAGAATGGAGAGTATGCAGGGAGTGGCAGTCCAAATGGAAAAAGAGACACATGTATGCAAGTATGCAAGAACACTTTACCTGACCAAGCATTGCAGCTTCTGCTTCAATCCCTCCAACACCCCACCCAGCAACTCCTAACCCATCAATCATAGTAGTATGTGAGTCGGTACCAACCACACTATCAAGATAGAGGATGCCATTAGTGTTAAAGACAACCCGTCCAAGATACTCCAGGTTAACCTTACAAATTCATTAAGAGAGACATTAATGAAACCCATTAATGAATAGCACAGAGCAAAATGTAGGATGACAAATTGAAGATGACAGAGAAAGAAAAGCACTAAAATTTAATTTGTTCAACAACAGGGACTAAAAGCACACAAGACCAGCCTATAAATCATGATGGCATATCCAACTTGAGAATGAGCAAATATGGAAAAATATGCAAGCACACATGATAAGCCTTGTCACGAAGCTGGAAATTTTCCATATTCCCTTTAGTCCTTTTGAAAAACTAGACAGAAACCTAATAGAGAATAGTTATAAGTAAATACCCCACCATAGAGCCCCATACCTGGTGAACAATCCCAGAACCTGGAGGAACCACGAGCATGTTTTGGAAAGCAGAAGCACCCCATTTAAGAAAAGCAAATCTCTCCTTGTTCCTCTGAAACTCATGTTCCATATTTGCTTGCACGGCATTTTCAGATCTTGCTACATCTACTTGAACTGAATGATCAACTACAAGGTCTACTGGAACCTGCATGGCAAATATCAAAACATTAAGATAATAAACACATCAAACAAAATTTTAACTTGAAATTGCAAATATTATCAAATAAGCATTCCCACAAAAGGCAACCATGAAAGATTATTATGAATTTGTACAATTAAAGAACTTTGTACAGTTAAAAACTCAATAAGATAAAAAAAAAATTTTCCCCAACTAATTGCACATCATAACAAAAGGTGGTAAATTACAAACCAATGGGTTGATCTTCGTAGGATCACCGCCAAGATTCTTTATTGCATCCCGCATACAAGCAAGGTCAACAACTGCTGGCACTCCAGTAAAATCCTAGAAAAGAAAATCAAGAAAAAAAGTTTTAAATACAGAATTAACAACATTTATTCTTTTTTTTATCTAACCCAATGAATCAATGCTATAAACCTGTAAGAGAACACGAGAAGGCTTGAAAGGAATTTCAACTTGCTTTCGTGATGTATTTTCCCAATCAATAATTTTCTCAACATCCTCCTTTGTAACTTGGAAGTTATCACAATTGCGTATTGCAGATTCCAAAAGTATCCTTATGGAATATGGCAATCTATCTGCACGTACGAAAAATGTGATTCTTTTTCTATTTTCTCCCATCCCAAAAAAAAAAAAAAAAGCGATAAAAATAGGTAGTAATCAAAATGGATGTGAAAGGCTTTATCCCATATTAGAAAGAAATGATACTCAAAATGCTCAAACGTGGAGGATATACATACCAATTCGTGGATCATTCAAGGCAGGCAAGCTATAGAATTTTCCGAACTCTCCACCCCCAGGTTTGGGAAGGTTAGTCAATATTCCCTTGAAAGGGTGCTGAGAAGCTGAATAGATTTAATGATTTATCAGAAAAGGTGCATGTAAGAATGTGTACCGCATATGATAAACATCATACTTCCATTTACTGGCAAAACGTAGCAATGGGGTAAAATGACTACAACTCCACTGTGGAAATCATTATATAATCCAAATAAATTTAACATATCACATAAATATTGGAAAAAAACAAGTTCTGACCATTTTGTGTACAAGATTACTCTAACAAGAAACAAGAACTGAGAAATTGTCACACACTTCATTATTCCATTTCTCTGCTCAATTATCCATAACCATCAACCTAGTATTAACAAACATCCATTCCATGGTTGCATTAATTTTTTAATCCCGCAAGTTGTCAAAATCTTACAATTTGCAATTTCAACTTTACAATACTATAAATATTCATGTCAAACAATTCGAATCCTACTGATGAAAATTGTAGAGGAGAAGTTGGTGCAGCACAATCGATGAGGTCATCGATTGTTTGAGTGGGGGAGAATGTAGGGATGTGAGTCCAGCATCCCTACTCATGGTGCATTACCATGGCAACCCTATGGACGAAGCAAGGCTATTGGGGACTGGAATAACTTATTGGATGGCATGCGTGCCGAGAATATGAGAGGGGAGACGCGGCGTAATGCTCTCCGCCGCCCCGGGGCCAGGATGACAACCCAAGCCCTAGTGAGCTAAGATGTGGGTATCATGCCCTAACAAGAGGGGCTGATGTCTTCATAGGGAAGGAGCTCTATGGACACTATAGGGCCACGAGCCTATAGTGCACGTTTCTCTGAAGGTTGAGATTCCTGTATGGATAGACTATGCCACCCGGGATGCCCGAAAGGCGTTAGGTCATACATGGAGGTGCGAGACCCTTATATTTATACCTGGCAAATGCGCCGTATGATCGGATATGATGCTAATACCCTCAGAATATGTATGGCTGGCCTAGATTATAAGTTAAGTCGAGGCGCCACACGGGTACCAAGAGCTGCGAGGATATGAACCTTTATGATTCGAATCGATTATCATACCCAACAAAACAAGTGAAAAAGTCAATGGAGAAGAATAAAAGCAAGAGGATATAGTTATATTAGAAGATGAAGATGATACAAGGCTAGAATTTGGAAAGGATAATGAATGAATATGGATTTAGATAAGGGATTTAATGGCTTTTTAGTTTTTTTTCTTTTTTTTTTTTTTTTAATTCTAACTTAAATAGTTTGCACATTGAACTTGGGAACTACACAAGTCATCAAGTTCTCTTTCATTTTATGTTTAGTAGATGATTTAGAATTAGAATTTATATAGATATATCATTTGCAGTTAAATTTTTAGTACATTTTGGTACAATTGATGGGAAATATATCCATAAATGTATACGTATTAGTTTTAATTGATTTTTGAAAAGTCACACTGTATCTTCCGTTTCAGATTCGACTCAATTATAAAATAAGAATGCCGAATCTTGATTAGAATCTCAATTTGACAACTATTCCCGCAACTACAACTAAATATACCAGCAGGAGTATATTTTTCAATTTTCTCTTCAATTCTCAATTATCCAGCAAGCAAGCCTTTTGTCTCAAGAAGAATGGTTTCGATCTTCTTCTTTTTTAGCATTATTTATTGCAAGATATCAAATAGGCTACATCAAACTGGCATATTTGAGTATATAAACACAACTCCATCGCTATAAAACCTATTAAATCACAAACCAAAATTAACCAAAAACACTAGACAAGGATTGCGATTCAATATCCTTCCACAACATTTTCTAATTAAAAATAAAAAAGAAAGAAAAAAAGCATGTCATCACAGTTTAATCACCCATCAAAACAACTAAGAATAAATACTTAATCAGAACCCTTGATGCTTATATTAGCAATAATCAACTATCATTAATATCACCATTATAAAGAAATTCAGTCACGATGATATATTTATATATATATATATAAAAGAAATAGAAAAGAAAAAGAAAAAAGAAAAGCACACTAACTACACAATTGGCAGAATTTGGTTCCTTATCCACCATTTTCTTCTAAACAGACAAGTAAAAGACTTAAGTGTAATCACAAGTCACGACCAAGACAACAATTGAATTCTCTCTTTTTTTTTCTTTTTTTTGCCTTTTTCATCTTATTAGCCAAAAAGCAACTAAAAGAAAATAAAAACAAAAAAGTGTCAGTAAACAGAACCCAACAGCACAAAGCAACAACAATAACGACGAAGAGACCGGAAATTTTAAGGAATATACCATTAGTAGAAAGCTTTCGTTCAAAGACAGGCGAGGAAACTCGGGCATCAGCACGCAGGCTGATCGGAGAGAGCCAATCAACTCCATGGCTCCAGCGTGGAGCAGAGCACCGCAGAGACCTTAACGCCGAGGAAAAGCTCAAATAACGATATTTCTGATTGCAAAACGACATCGACGGAGGATAAGATGTAAACGACGTCGCAGCCGAGACTCTAGAGAGCGAAGATGATGAAAATGAGACAAGAGAAGAGGAGATTCTAGAAGCGAAGCGAGACCTGTAGAGAAGTGAAGGAGAAGGAGAAGTTGATATGTACATGGTGACTCAACGGTTTAAGAAGAAAATACAAAAATAAAAACCTAGCTGAAAACACTGAAACTGTGATTTTCAGAAGCTGCGAGAAAAAGAAAGAGCGATGGCTGCCTCCCAGGAAGAGAAATGGGAGCTTTTTCTCGTGTCATTGTTGTTTTCACGTAGAGTTCATATATGGTGAAAGGGAAGAGTTGGTTTAATGGTGACCGTTAGATTGTAGGACTCGACAGCGTGGGGTTTAAGATTTGGATTTCACTATTGACCTTTAATTTCAAAGGCCAGGGGCATCCACACTCTTTTTGGCGCGTGTTTAATACAAGTCCAGCAAAAGTTTTCCGTTGTTTGCAAAGAAACTGTATCGTACATTATATATTTCCATGAGTAGCTATGGAGGTCGTTACTAGAGTGAATAAAATAATTCAAAAATAATTTATCGATGAAGAATAACTTTTTTTGTTTATTATATAAATTTTTAATAATTATATTAAATACAATTTTTCTAAAATCATCTATCACAAGTTATACTGTCAATAATCTTTTTTGGCATCTATGATTATTGACGGATAAGAAATAATCGCTAATTATTAATGGCCCCTTAGTCAATAATATTTTGTGACATTTTTATTTTGATAAATAAGAAATGATTATTGTTTATTAATCAATTTAAATTTATTCTTTTTTTCAAAAAAAAAAACTTTAATTTATTCTTAAATCAAATTTTCAAACAACTCAGTAAAATTTGCAAAAAATAATCTCTCAGTATTTCCTAAACAAATTTTCATTCCATTAATTAAAATTAAAATTTGCAAAATTTCCTTTACTATTCGATTTCATTTCACTATTAGTTTTTTTTTTTTTAAAAAAAAAGAAGGAAATACCACTCGACCGAATATCAATAGCTGTAAGCATTTCAAGTACACGATTATTCCCTCATTGGAAGATGGAGGAGCGTGGTTAACACTTGGACAACTTTGGGCGTGGACTAGATCAGCACTATCCGGAAATTACAAGAGGGACAAGCAGGAAAATGACCGCGGCATCTTCTCTAAAGTGCCAAGTGGAAGCTTCCTTCTTATGCTTTCTAGTGATTTCATTCGTGTGACAGTGCGAGTCCTACTCTTACAAGTGGGGCGTGGAATACTGAAAGCCTCCGTGCATCCTGACCAAGCGTCAATGTTGAAATCACCCAAAGTATACTGGCGTATTATATTTTAATACAACCAAATCTATTCTAAGTAAAAATCCTCTGCTTGCAATGTCTTAAGAGTTGGGACTAAGTACTGAATCACATTTCAAAAAAAAATGAAGGCAAAGAATAACGAATCACATTTCAAAAATAGTAACAGTTGCTCTACTGTTAGAACTTAAACAAAATGATATGTAGAAAACTTCAAGTTACTCTTATGATTATACATCATGACAGAAATTTTAAATAAATCTGTGTTTGCATGAAATTAGGGCCTTCTCCTAGAAATCCCAAAATGATAAAAAAAAAGTAAAAAGTCAGATAGAGAATGCCTAAGTTGCATATATTCCAACAGAAACTGATGCATCTTACCAATGAACGCTTGTGAAATCTAGTCATGAAAAAAATAAAAAAGAGTGGCAAACGGACTGTTGTATGATCGGCCAAAAACAGATGAAACAATATCATGTTGGTGGTTGCCATGTTCCAGGCTTGAAGGTTGCACCAGAGCCTGTTGGTTCTGAAGACCTGAAAATTTGGTTTAACCAATTCATAAGCAAAAGCATTGCTCAAGTGCGCATTTGCTTGAATGTAATTGTAATCATTGAAAAGCAACTGAAGTTACATGGAAATTCTAGCACTGGCCACTGGGCATTCACTAGATTCCCCATAAATACAGTGAATGCATCGCCCAGGTAATTCCCATTTCCCTGATGTTGGGTGCTTCCCAAACTTGACAAAAGTAACACGAATTTCTATGATATAATCAACAACTCTGATCTATAGCTATATTATGTGACATGCAAGTTACATGCATACTTACATTGGCACAGGTTCTTCATTTGCAATCTCTCCGTCTGCTTCTCTTGTTCTGTAAAATATAATAGGAGTCAAATATCCACACAAAAGAAAGAGCTTCTATGACAAGTATGTATTTACTGGGGGAGAGGGGAGATCAATTTGCATGAAGATATTGTGAGATCCAACACTATAGAAACTTAAAACATTACAAGATTAAATTAGAACCTTGAACAACCGTTTATTGGAAGCACAGAATTCTCTTGACACAAGGAAAATAATACAGGTCAATTGTTAAGGAAAGGTCTCCCTCAAACCAACAAGGAAAACAAGAGATAAACCACTGCTTTGTCCAGTTTTCTTGGAGACAGAATGAGAAGCATTGCATATGAGCACACAGGCAGACACGCACAGAACAAGCTGTCTTGTTGAAAACCCAAACAGAAACACTTCAAGCAAGTTAAGATGCAGCAATGAGCAGACATGCATTTGTGTGCACACACACAGAGGGAGGTCCTGGAATAGACTCAAGTGGGACATATAAATATTCCAACTCCGCAGCATGGACTTGAAAAACAGCGTTGCAGGTTTAAGGACAATTTCCATTAGGAAAATGATGGATTTATATTTTAACTGATAAAACAATGCCTAAACTCTTTGTCACAAGCAAGTAATCACATTGCAACTGTCTCAAATGCCAAAACCCTAACTAAGTATACTTGAACAATTGAACATTTAGGACAACCCACCTCTGTTTATCCATTGCATCTGATTCTTCATCGAGCTTCTCACCTTGAGAACAATAACAGTAATGCAAAAATTGTCAGCATAAATATAATATTTGACAAGCATTTACTGCACAGGAATTCTTCCAATGAGAAAATATGCATGTAAAATGTGCATCATATTAAAAATTACAGCAAGCTATGTTTCTAAAGTATTTCACCAGGTACATGCTGGCATGTTCAGAGTCCATGCCATGCTGTTACCATATCCACTATCCAAATTTATTTTACTTTTGTAACTAGATTTGGAACAACGACAAATTTTGGCAACCATGAAACATCATTCTTATATTGTAGCTAAAAAATGTTATACCTTCTGAAGCAATCGGAAATTGACGAATGAAACTTTTCAAGTCTGGACCTCCAACATTACCTATAAAACGGATTACAAGTATCATATATCATATAAGCTTAAAAGCTATGTTAACATGCAGATCTTTTAGTTAGCACCTGACCAGAGCTAACAACTTTGCGAGAACTGCCTTCTTTAGCTTTCCTTTCCTCTTCTTCTTTCTTGAGAACTTCAGAAATTAAAATAGGAACCTTTGTCAAGTTAAAATCTTGTATAAAGGCGAAGAAGTTGTGATGAACAATGCAGAAAACAAGAGTCATCTCAGCAAGTGTATATATCAGTACCTCTAAATAAGACCATGACGAAGAGCATGTGTACTAAAGTTTTTAAAATCAAAGGTTAACCAACAGAGTTCAAAGTTGTTTCACTAGGTTGTCCATTCAACCCTTGGCAAAACCTAAGAATTTGATATTAAGGCTATCAGCAAATGTTATTCCAATTCCAAATATGCTCATAAAATGAGGATTCTTAGAGAAAACTACAGAGAAAATCCATGCTTCCTGTTTTAAGACAATGTGATGACTTGTGGAAATAATCAAGCCCAGACAGACTTTCAACAAGTTATTACCAAGATAAAGACAAGCAGGGTAGAAGCTTTGCAAAAGTTAACATGTGAAAGAATTGCGCAATATGAAAAACAGTACTAACAGGAAATTATCACAAAGAGAAAAGCTGTTAACACTTGCAGAGAGGTCTCCAAATTGAAATAATCCCATGCGCACATATGACTGCCGGAACCCCAAGAAGAGAAGATGAAGTTGCGATATGTTGTTTAATAGCATCATCTTAGTGCGTATGAACGACGAATTTGGTGTTTTGCCTCAAGACACAATATACTTTCCAGACATTCTAATTCAATAATTCCCATATGGTGAAGCATTTCTAAGTTGTTCTCCACCAAGAATGCACTATTTCCATTGTCTTCATAGTATAAGTGCATCGAAATTTAACTGCATATTTAAGATTCTAAACAATACTTTTATGAAGTTCAGATACTATGAACTCATTAATGAATAAAGGTTCTAATTGGGCAACGAGAATTAGAGCTGATATCAGTAAGATATGATTAACCAGAAAAAGGTAGGGTTGATAAAACAAAAATATTAGGTCATTGTACAAATATCACGTACGAGCAACATTTTGCCTTATAAGTTCACGCCTTGCTTCAAGTTCAATCATTTCCTGAAAAGAAAATAAAATAAAATAAAGCAACAGAATGAATAATTCCAGCAAGACGGCATACCAAAAGCTGTAATAAACAATTACTTCACCCAAATATCCTTTTAATACAAAATTGTCTATCCAGAGAATACTCAACAAGGCATGAAGCATCAACAAGAATTCCAGCATTCAATGGGATCCTCAGGAAATTACTGAGCATTACTAACTTGTCTAGATAAGCCAGAGAACGAAGAGATCAAGTCAAAGGAATCCCTTGGTAACTCTACATTTGTTCAATAGAAAGTTCGTTAAAAGAGCGAAAAGGAAAAGCTAGCTCATTGCAAAGCATTCTTTGACTATCTCACTATCAAATCAGTCAAATCAAATCAAATTCAATAGTTAAAGAGCATCTGAATGTGAAAAACCCCTTTAGTCACACGTTATTATGATTATATAACGTTTTGTAATCTTTTAAGCGGTGAGAAATGCACCACGTAAGAATTATATTTAAAGATACTTCAAAATTCAAATTTCAGCTCCTAAGATAAAAACCATATACCAACAGCAAACAAGGACATGCATCAGCTAGGAAGGACCTCTTCTTTTTTTTTTCCTTACCTCAGGAGTAGGAGCCCTTTTACGCTGCCCATTCAACCAGCATATCCATTCAACTATAACATCAAATTATAGGCAATACATTCAGTTAAGGAACAAAAAACAAACATCTATAATCCGACTCAACATATCCATAAAATTGAACTTCACTTCTTTTGCAATTATGCATGAAGTCAACAAGTAGTCACACAAAATGAATAAAAAGCAACAGCTGTGGCGTAAAGATACATTAATGAGTTTCAACAATAGCAAATATGCGCTGCAAAGAAAACTGGAAAAGCAACAGCCAGCATTCTTTCATACAGCTTACCTGGAATTGAGGTCGGATCGTCTTCTCCTTTGAATACTACCCATCTTTTCTCCTTCACTAGAAAATTAGAAATTATATAAAATGAGAGACAAGATAAATCAAGATATTGGATTGCAGCTCAACTAAGTAATACAAATAAATGATATTAAGCTCAAATTAAAATAAATTTAGGACTCGAGACTATCAATTGGTTACCAGTCCCATCCCATATCAACATGCAAAAGCTATAATTGTTAAAAGGAATCCACATGGAAATTAATGTATAAACTGCCAAGTACAACAATTATAAAAAGCAAGAAGACCCACTTACTGATACCATCGATCTCTTCTTTTCTAGTGAAGTAACGGTTCCCTGCTTTGTCCACACCGACCAAAGTTCGGCTACTGAAGAACCCAGAAATTCTTGAAAACAGCTTCGACATCTCCCCCTTTTATAAACTCCTTTTCGAGAAAATCTTTTGAGAAAATCAATTAGACCCCATTAATAAAGATGAACAAGCAATGGTCACGGAAGAAATCCAGTGTATGCTTTGATGGTGTAGTGATCATTATATTCGACTGGGTTGATTTGTTTTGCAGACACGGTTTTCGTTCCTTTGGATTCTTCGGTTTGTTCGACCCAAAACAACGAACCCATAATCCGGGTCTACTTGCTGCATGAGTGAATAAATTTCAATTTTTTAATAGGAAAAATCCAACCACAACGACAAGTCATTTCTATCAAAGAGAGTTACGATTTACGGAAAGACAAGCGAGGTTAGACATGATTGGTTCTGTTGTTTTATCCATCCAGGTCCCTGTGAAGTGGCCACGACCAGTCGTTCCAAGCAATAACTTTTCTCGGATTTATTTTAGATGTTCTATGAGCGAAAAAAATTAAATATTTTTTAGATGTTTTATTTATAAATTAAATAATTTTTATTAATTAAGAATATTATTTCAGTCTATATAATATAAATTATATCATTATCCTATTGTGCAGAGTTGAGATATTAATTTTGAAAAAATTAATTTTTAGATAAATTGTATATTACTTTTAACGTTAAAAGGATTCCTTTCATTTTCTCTTTTGGTTCGTGATATTTTATTCGTTGTCAACGTGACATCCTTATTTTATAATATAATTACTTTTGTATATGAGAATAACACATCATACTCCATGCAAGACGAGGATAAATATATATAAATTTAAATTTATTTTAAAAAATAAAAAGAAAATATTAAATAAAATAATAAAGAAAATGAGGGATGGGAGAGATATTGTCACAATAGCTAATTCATCTCCTAAGTATTCACCTTTGTTGGATTTAAGTTTGATTATTATTTTAACATAAAACAAATCTCAACTACCAACTTGATTATTATATTAATGATATGTAATTTTCAATTTTTTTAATATCAAGCTATTAAAATTAAATATATAAAATTTACAATATATCACATAAAATTTTAATATGTAATGTAAGTTACACATTGTAATTATTGAATTAGTTACTTAATTATAGCTAAATAATTTAAAAGGTGTTAAAAAATTATGATTAATTAAGGTGCCAATAACAAAATATTTTATTTTTTATAAAAAAATAAATGTGTTTATTTTAAAATTGTTAAAAATTTTATTTTAAAACTGTTTAAAAAAATTATATAAAACGCATATCAATGAACTCATAAACCGATAATAATAAATTATTTTCGGTTTTATAAAATAAGCAATTGCAATTTATGCAATTTTTTTTGTATCTTTGCATTTTTCTCTTTCTTATCAAGTCTTTTTGTAAATTTTGAATATTGAGAATCAGCATTATCATAAATTACTAAATTTATATCAAATTGTAAATAATTTACTCCCTCATATTATTTCTTTATTTAAAAAAATAAAAGGAAAGAAAATAAATAAAAAAGGAAAATGACACTCATTTTCTTTTCAATATTTTTCATTTAAATTGAAAACAAACTAAAAGAATACAATTTTAATAAATGAATGAGGGAAAAATAAATTTTTATTTTCCTTCTATATCCAAAAAAGGAAACTTTTTTTTTTCAAAATTTTCCTTTTATATATTTTTTTTTCTTATACTCATGCAGTATTCACTTATCCAAGTAAAGTAATGAAAATAAACAATTTTTACTAAAATTGATTTTTGATAATATTTTAAATTGATATTTACTGTACACATATTACAATTTACGTCAATATCGCAAATGATCCCCTAACCTAATGATAAATTTACAATCCAATCTTTGAAATTATAATAATTAATTTCAATTTATATTCCTTTCCCTTAACATGTTTTATGTCTCTAATGGCTTTGTAATAAATTATATCGTTGCTGATGGATTGTAAATCATGTGTAATTGCCGTTCACAGTGGAGATTCGTTGCACGAATAGGGAAAAAAAAAAAAAAACTCGCAAACATCCAAATCTAAGGACGGAAAATTATTCATAACTTACGCGGTCTTTTCCATGCATTCCCGCCATTTTTCGAGACCTATTCCCTCTCTCTGTCTCTTAAAACCCTAAAGATTCCCTCTCTTATTTTCCCGCCTCCCAAACGCTCCATATAATGAAATCCCTAATTTTTCTATCTCTCTCCCTCCATAGCCGCACACCTCTCTTCCTCTTTTTCTGCGCAATTTCATTCACAACAATGAAAGCCAGTTCAAGATCAATGCCCACTAGCAGAAATGAATGCTTCTACAGATATCTAAAGCCTGGAGCTCTTGCTGAACTCAGGAACTCTAAAATTAGCGCTAGATCTCAAAAACAAAAACCCATTTCCCTGACTCAATTATCTGCCCACCAAGTTGAATCCGTCGAATCTCCTACTCAGATCTCCGTGATGGACCAAGTTCCTTGCCTTCTAAGCAAGATCTATGGTCCTCATTGCTTGAAACGAAAGAAGCTTATGGCCGCTAGATCTGCGTTCTTTCTCAATTTGGGTCCTTCTAATCCTGTTTTGGAATCTAACACTAATAATACTAGTAACGATTCTTTAATTAGTGTTCAATAATGAGATCTCGTTGCTTATTGATTGAAGTGATAGATGATCGGACTGGGTTTCGGATTTTTTTTCCTGTAAATTTGCTTCTGTTTTGTAGTTGCTCATATAATTGAGTATTTGTTAACATAATAAATGATGATTAAGTCTTATAACTGCTGTGATAATTGATTAATTGAGATAAAATAGTATTAGAAATTAAATAAAGCCACTGTGTTTAGATTTTTTTTCTCATATGTAAGAATTACACTTTCTCTTCCAAATTTGTTGGATTTTCTTATTTGCTATTATAAAAACTACTGCTTATATTGATCAAAGTGGAAACAATGTTGCCAATATTGTGATCTATATGTCGGTAAATGGTAATAGAATGTGAATTTCCCACGTAATTTATTGTCCTTTTGATATTTGACCTGGGCTAGTTTTCTTGACAATTTGTTTTTGCTGTTCAGATTCATAACTACATGAATTGAGTTGGGAAACTTTTTTATGCAACATTGATCTAATTTCTATTATATATGGCTTACTTCAAATTATATCTTTGTATAGAAAAATATTAGGGGGATCCAATGCAACTTGCAAGTGTCAAGAATTCTACATTGAATCTTGCAACCTTTTGAAGGTAGAAGATAGGATACTTGAGGTTCTCTAAGGCCATTGTTCCTTTTATTTATGGATTATTATCTTATATATAGTGGATGTCAATGAAAGCATTTAGAAGTAGTTGAAGCATGCTGGTTACCATTTTGTAGTGCATTTATGTTAATGTATGTGAGTACCATTTTTGGAGTGTTTTTCCGGTGTTCTTTATACCGAGATTGCTCGCTATTAACAAATATGATTGACAGAATGTCAAGCTTTCAATATTTTTTTTATCTTGCCTTCTGATCTTATAAATAGGAATTTGGTATTTTAATTCCCAGTTGCTCATAGATTCAGAGCAAACTGCTGAAACTCTGTTTCTCTGTTGTATGCTTAGTTCATCCTAATTCAATCTTCTTTCATATGTACAAAGTTCAATTCAGTTTGCTCTCTTGGATTTGCATAATAACATTTTGCAAAGTAATCACCTTCAATCAATCTTCATTCTTTTGTTCAAATGAAATCAATATTCAGAATATTGAAGAACAGCTACGTCCATTATATACATATTTGCCTTACTATTTAACGTTATTTTGTACAGTTACTGTTTTTTTTTTTTTCCTCCTTTTGTTGTGTTTGATCAGCTATTGGATGAACATGAGATCCCTATCAATTCTCAAGTGTGTTAGCAGCATTTCTATGTGGAAAATATGCATGAAATAGTAAGATAGGAATTGAAAATCTCTTTACTGTTACTGTGTTACATGTACATTACGTAAGGATAGGATGACCAATTAAAAATGTGTATGAATGAGCTCTCAAATTAGTGAATGTCATGGAGTAATGCTTTTAGTTTGTTTCACTATAATTTCCTTGATCCTTTCATATAATGTAAGAACCATCTCAAGGTATTGAAAAAAATATTTTGTTTACAATTTATTTATAAAATTATATTTATCACTATATAAGAAAATAAATGAGAATAAAATAGTTGTATATGAGAAAATAACAATTTTTTAAATGTGAGATCTCGAGTTAGAAATGACTATTTTTACTGTGCAATTTATTTCAATTCCTTGGATTTCCTAATAAATAAATAAATAAATAATTTATTTAATTAGTTTTGTATGCCAGTGAGTCCATGGGTAAGAGTGGATCCGTGTGGTATAAAAAAAAAACATTAATTAATTAATTAATCGTTAATAAGATAATATTACAATTCTTTTATTTATTTATTTTTTTTTTTTTTGAAACCCGCAGAAGGGGTTCTCTTACAAGGAAATTTCTCGCATCACTTGTCATCTAGCTAAAGCTGCTTCAAACATTTCCCAAATCAGTTCCTTTTCTTCTGAAATTTCTTGGCAACCAAACAGAAACTCCTTTTGTCCTTTTACCTGTTACACTGAGCTCAAAGAGATTCCTTCGGCGGTGAGCTCAATCAAATTCATTTTATTTCGAATACACAATTCTTCTATTTCCACTTCGATCTCTGCGAAGCCCAAATTTCACTATCGAAAGCGTTTTGCGGAGATCCTATTCATATTCACTTCCATGTTGTACTGAAACCTCAAGAATAAAAACTCGTCAAAACCATGTTCTGTTTCAATCTAACCATGTCGGTCTCTCCAAATTCTTCAAAATCTAACTCATTTGCGAATTCTTTTCAATTTCAACAAAACCCATTTCGCTTTTTAATCCAAATTTCACCAATACACAGTACTTTCACTCAATCTTCATTATATACTCCAATTCGTTGTGGTCTACGAGAGTTAAGAGGGCGGATTGATACTGTCAAAAGTGCCCAAAAGATTACTGAGGCGATGAAACTGGTTGCGGCTGCTAAGATCAGGCGAGCTCAAGAAGCTGTTATTAATGCCAGGCCTTTTGCTGAAACCCTACTTGACGTACTTTATAATATTAATGAGCAACTCCAATTCGAGGATATTGATGTTCCATTAACAAATGTTAGGCCTGTAAAGAAGGTAGCACTTGTTATTGTTACAGGTGATAGAGGTCTTTGTGGCAGTTTCAATAATGCAGTGTTAAAAAAGGCTGAGATCCGAATGATGGAATTGGAAAAAATGGGATTGGATTATTCTGTGATTAGTGTAGGCAAAAAGGGTAATGCCTATTTTAAGCGTAGACCTAAGATTTTGGTTGAAAGATTTATTGAGGGAGGTGATTTTCCAACATCAAAAGAAGCTCAATTAATTGCTGATGATTTATTTTCGTTGTTTGTCAGCGAAGAGGTTGATAAAGTTGAGCTTGTGTATACGAAGTTTGTGTCTTTAATTAAGTCTGACCCAGTGATCCATACATTGTTGCCATTGTCACCAAAAGGAGAGGTCTTTGATGTGAATGGGAAGTGTGTTGATGCTGATAATGATGAGCTGTTCAGGTTAACGAGTAAGGAAGGGAAATTGGCTGTTGAGAGAGAGAGTGTTAGGGTGAAGACAGAGGGATTGTCACCTCTGTTACAGTTTGAACAAGACCCAGTTCAGATTCTTGACGCCATGATGCCTCTCTATTTAAATAGTCAGATTTTGAGGGCATTGCAGGAGTCATTGGCTAGTGAGCTCGCAGCAAGGATGAATGCCATGAGCAATGCCACAGATAATGCAGTTGATTTGAAGAAGAATCTTTCTGTTGCATACAATCGAGAACGACAATCTAAAATTACTGGGGAGATACTAGAGATTGTAGCTGGAGCTGAGGCACTAACAGAGAGAGAATAATTTCAGGTCCCCATTACCCTCAATATCTGCTCGTTTTTCATGTAGTCATTTTTTTTTTCGGCTGAGAAATTTGGGATGAGCTACAGCTATCATTTGGATAGACATTTGTTTGTTATAATCATAGCCTGAGTGCACATTCATACCATGATACAATAATAATAAAAGAGCAAGGTGCATAGAATTTTCTGTAGCATTTTGGTTCCTTTACCTTGTATACCTCATCCCTTTCCCTCTGTCTCTGTGTGAGTGCAATGGTAACATATAAAGAAAGGAGTGCTTCTACATTATGTTCACTTAATGGCGCTTCAAACTGAATTATGAATTATTTTTTTGGTGGAGAAGTGAAGTAGGAAATTAGATGTTAATTCTTGCTGTTTGGGAAGTATACTTATAAACTTGGACATTTAAGGAGTTCAAATATCATGTGAAGAAGAGAGCTAAGTCTATTTTTGTAATGCTAGAATTTTAGAATTGGATGCAACAAATTTTACCCTTTTCATGATTTTGAAGAATCAGTGGTATTGTTTTGTGGGGATATCAGTAGTAGCTTATCCAAGTTGCCACAGTTTGTTCTGTTTTTTTTTTAGGATATTTAATGTTGTTTTTATGATCATTCACTGTGTGTTGGTCTTGTATCTGAAGTCTTATCTTTCTATTCGACTCTTGACATTCTGATTATTCAGTCTGTGCTGATTCAGAGCATACCTTTCTCTGTTGCTTTCTTATCTGCTTAGTACATAGCACAAGTCACAATGACGCAGTGAGGCTCTTATTTTTGGATGCAACATTATTCCAGGAACTTGTTATAGAAATGGAGGGAAGGATTGTCTTTCTATCAAGAAGAGGAAAAAATCAAAAAAGAAAATCGGAGAAAGAAAAAAGAATGGGAAAAATTGAAGACTGGAAGGAGTAATTATAACCTCTCAGCAGATAGTTGAACTCTATTAATTGTGTTCATTGATGTGATACAATTGTGTGGATTGTTATCATATTTAATATCAGGACATGCCAGAAGAGCTTCTCGTGTTGCTTGGTTTGGCTTCTTTTCCTATCATCCTACTTGCTTCTTATCTTGTCCTCAAAGTAAGCACAATACATTGCTGCGGAATTGTGGTGTTGCTTGGATGTAGCTATCAACAGAAGTTTCATTTTCAGAGCCATAAAATATTATAAGAGGAAACATTACACATCAAGCATGTGAATAATGCTCCATTATATACTTTTCAACCTCCATCCCTATCTATGTGAGTGGACAAAGAATCATATTTTCTCCACCGCCATTAACTGATCCATAAAATATTGTCGAGAACTGTTCATACGGTCAGTTTCACCTTGTCAATCAGGTACTGAGTTTGATAAAAACTTGAACACTCTTTTCTTGGTCAGGCTTCATGCATGAGCAATGACTCGGGACAATTATTACTTCTGTCGTGAAAGGGAGACAACACTTTCTTGTTGATAGAATCAAAGAATGTAATCTGTTGCATGTAAACATTTGTAATGGGAGAGAACACTTCCTCTTCTTGTATCAATCCCAACATGATTTTAATTCAAGACTTCTTTTTCTTTTTCTTTTTTTTTTCCTGCAGGGGCCAAGTTTTTGTAGAACTGAATTACAACTTCATTTTAATAATTAGTATTAGTTAAATTATTAAAAATAAATCATTTAGCGGTTGAAATTAGTTGTTAATCGTTTAAGATGTCGGCTGTACAGTAATGGGACCTACTACGCACGCTTAACGGCTCCCATTAGCTTATGTACAATACAATAAGAGGAATCAAACAAACTAACATGAATCTACCCAAAGATTCTCATCGCATTCTAAGAATTTTTCTAAAGTGAGCCAGAAGGAATCTTTGATTGGCTTATGATGCAAATCATAGGAATTTTCTGCCTTCTGTCTTTTTTTTTAATTAATACATGATTTGATGACCAGATTCATTGGATGACGGCTCCCCAATTGCTGCATTTGGGTCGAATTTGTCAGAACAACGTTACTTTCTTACTTCAATCATTTTCTTATTTTAGATTTCCATATTTATCTTTTTTTTTTCCATTTCTGTTAGATTTGAGCAGAGATTATATCAACTCCCTATATTTGCTTAATGAAGTTTCAATTGTGATTTCTATCTATAAGTTTATAATCCTCAAAACAGCCCCATAAATAATTAATTCAAATTAATTAGAATCGATTATATAAATTTTTAGTATCTATTTTAGTATGTCAATAGATAAATATATATTAATCTCCGTGTTAATATTAAAAAAATGTAACAACTAAGAATGATATAAAGCTTGTTTTATAAATTCTAAATTAATTATTTTTCTATTATATCATCAATCAAACATTAATTTTATATTGGCTACATAAAATTATTATTCCATTAAAGCATTATTAATCCAATTTAATAAAAAATATTATATAATAAAATTTCATAGGCCATCTCTAGAGCGAAAAGTTGGGAAAAAAAAAAACGAGAGTATGAATTATTTGATAAAAAAAGTACAAAAAAGAGGAGTCCAGCTGTCCAAAAGGGTCTTTAAATTAGTATTTCCTTTTCATGACATTTTCCAAAGTTTGTTGATTT
This sequence comes from Jatropha podagrica, assembly GCA_947857235.1. NCBI lineage: Eukaryota > Viridiplantae > Streptophyta > Magnoliopsida > Malpighiales > Euphorbiaceae > Jatropha > Jatropha podagrica. The sequence continues at coordinate 48,258 of CANUEP010297264.1, read as the reverse complement.
TTTTTTTTTTTGCATGGAATAGTATTCTTTTTGACTGATAATTTGTGTTTATAATTTTCTTTATTAACTTATTTTCACAATTTATGTAAAAAGACATAACTGTGCACTTTACCATTCCACAATCGGAATACAAATTATAACTATCAAACCGGTTTTGAAATGAACCTTTACTGAGTCGATTTCGGTCTGGTTCCTATCTTAATCGGACCAGTGGCCAGGCTTACTTAGAGGCAACACAGGCTAACCCCACATTCACTGATTTTCAAGTTTCACCACAAAGCTTAAATTCTTTTTTTTATCTTATCTTTAGACAGTACAAATTTGACTCCAATTGCAAGATTTAAACTTTAGTATATCTAGAAGACAACTTTTTGCCTACCACTAATATGGTAAAAATTGATGCGTATGGACACGTGGCAGCCACAAGCAGGAGTTATACAGATTGAAAGTACAAATATACCCAAGGAATGGCAAATATGGGTTTTCATTCTCAATCATTATTATTTTATTAAATCACTCAAATTTGGAAGGTTAATATAAAATGAAATGACAGCATGAACACCTCTTTATCTTATGCTTCTATTTTCTCATATCTTAGTGGACTAATTGTAATGCAAATGGCACCATTTGTGGATTTGAGATTCAATGAACCAAATCAATTTATAATCTGCTTTAAATCAATTTATTTTTTACTGTTCAAAATTGTTTTACCTCTCTCAATTCTCATTTATAAAATATAATTAAAAAATTATAACTAGAATAGAAAAAAGTGATGAAACTATTAATATTCAAATTCAAGTCATAATGTAAATATTTCATAATTAAAATAAATTCGAATATTTTCCGAGTAATTCAACTCATTTATAAAAAGAAAGGCCATGAAACTATCAAAATAATTTTTCAATTTACTGGATAGGAGACCTTCATGTGGGCATAAATGTAGCCTTTAGGGGTTTAATTATGTGAAGATTAGAAGAGAGAGAGAGAGAGAGAGAGCGTGTGTATCATACCTGACTGTAAAAGATCATACGAAGGCAAAGTTTAAAAAGGCAAGTGGGTTAAAAAAAAAAAAACGAAAACAGAACTTATATATTTCTTGTATTTTGGATTTCTCGTTGTCAAAAGTGAGGCTTTCAAGTGCATGCCATCAGAATATTAGCAGCCTAAGAGGAGAGAGAGGTTTATAGAGACAAAGAAAAGTAAGGCTTGTCTTATTTATTCTTGCCTCTTTCAATCCCCTTCGTCTCTCTTCCTTGTGGGCATTTTGGGCTCTTCAAAAAGGCCATCTATCGTAGCAAATTCTCTCAAGCTTTCTTAGGTCAGAGACTAAGAATTTCAATGAAAAAGGCATCTTGGATTCTCTTGAATCAATCATTTCTTTTTCTTTTTTTATTCTATCAGTGTTAAAATCTTTTTCTTGAATCTTTCTTTTTAATTGAATTTCCTTTCCATTTTTGCAGATATCCCCAAGAATCTAAGCAGAGTTGTGATTTTAAGAGCTTCTTAATCCAAGAAAGGGTAGATTCTTGTTTTCTTGAACTAAATTTTGCTTGTAGGATACCCGATTATTTAATCTTTGGAAAAAAATTCTTCTTTTTGATTCACTTTCTTTGAATTATGAATTTTTGGGAATACCCATATGGGAGTTTTTGAAATTTATAGGTTATAATTATGAATTTTGGTTGTGTAGGCAAAATATCAATGGAAAATAGGTATAGTTTAATGAGACAAGGAAGTGGTGTATGGAGATCCTTAAGAGATGGAGATTTTGAAGAAGAGGATGTTTGGGATGTTCTAAGAGAAAGAAAGGATTCAAATTCCAAGATTGGCAAATCCGTAGAATCCTCATTTTCTGTTCCAAGAAATCTCCCTTCTGCTTCAAGAATGATCCCAAGAGCTACTAGTAGTGGCAGCAGTAGCAACCATTCTTCTAATGAAACCAAATTAGTTCAGCAGCAATCAGCACCAGTCAACATTCCTGATTGGTCCAAGATTTGCAAAAGAAAATCAAAGAAACTCTCCAAGAATACTAATTCACGGCTTGATTATGATTATGATGATGGTAATGATGATGATGATGATGATAATGATGAATATGACGGTGATGATAATGATAGTGAAAACTATAACGGGGTTTTGAATGGAGATAGTGGTGATGAAAATGAAGATGAAGATAATGATCTTTATTACAAATTGCCTCCTCATGAGCTTATTGCAAGAAGGCTTGCAAGAAGTCAGATTTCCTCATTTTCTGTTTTTGAAGGTGTAGGCAGGAAACTCAAGGGAAGGGATCTTAGTGTAGTTAGAAATGCTGTTCTGACCAAAACTGGGTTTCTTGAATCCCCATAAAACTATAGTACTCCAATTGTCAAAATGTTACTGCTAGAAATATGTATCATAGGGTTTTGTATTGGCTTGTTGGTGTTCCTGCTTTATGTTTAGGGTATTAGTGGAGTATTGGTTACCCCTTTTTATGTATAAAGGATTTAGAGCATTTCATGTGTAATTAGATATGGGTTTTGATTGAGCTTTCATTTTATATGTTTGCTTTTCACTAATGAAGTGGAAAAATAGTTCAATGGCAAAATGTTTGTCTCCTAACCTAAAATTGGCAGTACAAACTGTTGATAATTTACCTGCTTTTTGAATTTTTCTTTTTTAAAACATGCCGAATAATTATATAATTTAATTTATATATATTTTCATACCTCTTAACTATTTTATTATATTATTTATCTCCATCGATTTGTTTATATTTCATGATTGATGCAATATTTAAATTTATTTATCTACGGAGATCATTATTTTGAAAAATTTATATTTTTTTTAAACTAAAATTTAGCCCCGCATCCTTCTCAATTTCGAATGAGTTAACTTTCTAAATGGTAAGGCCTCCTAACTAAGACCATGTGGTTTTGATTAAGCAATCATGGAGAACAAATATCAAAAAGGAAAAAAAAAGGTGCAATATTGCAAGTTGACTAAAAGAACATAGATTACAATTATTAAGATTTAGGGTCTGTTCGGTAAAATTAATTATTTTAATAGCTGTTAGTTCTTTTAGTGACGTTTAGCAGTTAACTGTATGAATAGTGTTTCATGAAATGCTAAAAACTAAACGTTACATGAGTTAACTTTTTACAAAAAGCTATTATAATCTTTAAAAGTTAGTACAAACGTTATAATATCGAACAATTTTTAAAATAATATTTAATATTTTGTCTAATCAAAAACTCTAAAAGTTAATTTAAAAGGTGTTGCCGAACGCAGTAATTTTTAAAAACTATTTAAAAATTAGTACAAACCTTATGTTACCAAACAACTTTTTAAGCAACGTTTATCATTTTGTCTAATCAAAACTCTAAAAACTACTTCAAAAGGTGTTACCAAACGCAATTTTAAGATCCAAGAGGATTTTTGAGGTTGGCACGTGCAACATTGGAGTTCATTGGAGTTGGTACAAAAGTTGAAAAAAGATGAAATTGATCTCATTCTTCTCCTTTTCAATCAAATGTCAAGAAAATGGTTACAAAATTGAAATTGATAGACAACAGAAGTACTAATCAAAGCTGAAGGACCACAATTGCCATATGTCCATGGCTTTAGGTCATAGAATGTTCCTTTCAGTCCGTTCTAGTAATTATACATTATATTGGAATGATACTATCTATATTAATCTAAATAGAATTACAATGTTTTGGGGAATTTCGGAATATGCTCTTCAAATTATCTTAAGAAAAAAATCAAATCCGATCCTTTTTATATGTTCTGCCTCCTCAGGTTAATGTGTTAACGGTAACTTAAACACAGATTGAGCTGACCTTTTTTAAAAAGCAATCATTGCTGCCCACCATTTTCTTTTTCTTTGAGACGACACTTTCTCTTTTTAAGAATAACTTGAGATAGCTAAGTGTTGCTGTCTATCGCTTCTCTGCTGTGTTGCTGTCTATCGCTTCTCTGCTACTTTATGGTTGATGAGCGTCCAATTCAGTAGGAATAAATGAACCAAAATTACTGCGGTGAGGTTGATTTTATCTTAAATTTTGAACCACAGAAACAATTACACGGTTAATATCATTATCTAGGCCCATAATAGGACAACATCAATAATTTAACTGGGCCAGGCCCATGTCTAAGGGACAAGAAAAGCCTACGTCATGGGAATTAAAAACGACATGCTACCAACCACGTTCTACCACTAAAATCATACTTGTCACGTGAAAAGTTATATTGATTATCGATTAGAAGATAAAATTTAATACAATATTAAACTAAAAATATTTTTTTAATCAATCTCAATATTCTTTTTCTTATTTTCACTATTATATGATATCATGTTCATATTATGGTGCCGATGGTATGTGAGTGCGTTGCTCACCATGGAGACATGAGGTTGAACTCTTTTTCATGCCATCTTTTATTTTTCTTTTTCTTTTTCTTCTCCTATTTTTTTGTTTGTCGGCCCATGATATCATTTTCCCCTTAGGGCTCTTCATTTCTATTTAATCTCTTTTTACATTCTACACTTGACTCATTTAATTAAATGGACAGTCTGGTGTCTGTATGAATGATAATATATTTCAACTGCTAAATGAGAAAAAGAGGTAGATTACTGATATAACCTTGACATTAGTGAGATACAGTTGCTTAGAAAAGGGGAAACAAACGAGTAGAACTGTCCAAATTAAAGATAAAACAGAGAAACATAGTATCAAATTACATGTACCATGTTTGACATTGCCTCTCTCTCTCTCTCTCTCTCTCTATCTCCCTAGTTCTTGTATCAATAATTCAATATCTTATGCATAAACATTATTAAATTTATTCTCGACAAGACTAAAAATTTTCTGAACCTTTTCTTGATTGAAATCTTTCAATTCTTTAAGAGCTAAGTTCTTTAATTCATTTACCTTCTGTAACCATTTTCCATTTCTTTCTCCCCCATCCAAGATTCCTAGAATCATACCGACATAAAGCCCGTACCTCCTCAATTTCTCTATGTCCTCCTCACTCCCACCTCCTAATATTGCCCCACATGCAGCTGCACACGCGTGTAATGCACCTTCTTTCTTCCTACAAACATTATCAAGCCACGCGGCATTGAATGATTTCTTACCGTTAGATGCATCATATTGTAATTTGTTATATTGCCCTTCTACCACGCCTTGTGAACCTACAGCGCGTGACATCTCAATAATAACCCGTAAAACCCGATCGGCATCAGTTTGGGCCAGATTATCGAACCGGGCCAATAACTCGAACCCAAAAGGTATCATTCCATCGGCCGTGAGAAGCGCGATGTTCGGCCCATAAGCATGGTCAAACACCGGCCGACTACTCGACCGCGATCCGTCAGTCGCCGGGATATTCTCATGAGTAAAAGCAGAAGCATGCAGTAGATGTAAAGCAGAAGCGGCCGCTACTGCCTGATCACGTTGACCACCTACTAGCTCACAAGCAGCGATACACAAGGCCGGCGCAGTGGTTTCCGGCGCGGCGAAGGTTAAATGATGCATAGGCTCGAACACCACAAGTGGCGGCCGGATTGGTATGGCCTGCTTTAGATGAGTATCAATGTCCGCATTTATAGATGTCCAGTAGGAATGGTGATTCTTATTTAAGGTGGCGAAAGATACCATGGATTTAGCAGTGGATAAGAATGGACGATTAGGATTTGGTTTGGAAAACATGCGGGCTGTTGGATTGTGGTGGATCATTTTGGAGAGAGCTCCGGTGTCCATAGATGTGTAGTTTTGGGTTATGAAGGGTGGTGAGAAAGAAAACGAGGTCTGTCTACAAAAACTGATATGCCTATTTTGTAACTTGTAAACGTTATCTTCTGAAGGCCTTTCATGTGCCATTTATAGGCAGTTGTTCGCAGGTTCGATGGCGCGGAGTAAGAGAATTATTTTGGAAAGAAAATATAAAATTTTCATATTTTAAATGATTAAAATGTAATTTTTTATAAAAAAAAAAAAAAAAAATTAGGGGAGGCCATGGCCACCCTGGGCCATGTTGCTCTGCCTCATCATTAATTTATTAGAATCACGTTTTCCACAAATTGCACCATGTCTAGATTGTTTTTTCTTTAAAAAAGAAAATGGTTTTTTGGAGTTTGGACTGTGGACGTTGACGAGATGTGGATTTTTAATTGTGTCATTCTCTTTTCTTTTTTCTTTACTTAGATTTAAATATAAATTAAATTCATCTAAATTTTAATTAAAATTATCTAAATCACATTTAATAAAAATAAACAATTTATTTTATTAATATATAGGGAAGAATTTAACTTAGGCCTTAATTATAATTGTGCCCTGAATTGTATAGACAGTCCTTAATAATAAGATCCGGATAGTAATTGTTTACAAGAAAAAAAAAATTTAACTTATGCAAGTAATTAATGTGGTAGTCGATTATCAATAACTAATATTTCATTTGCCCATTCTATCTATTAAATAATAATCTAACACACCTAATCACTTTCAACTACTTTTAATATAGAGAAAATCTAATCAATTGAGTTTTACAACGAGTGATTCAAAATTATTCTCTTTTAAGTTAAATTGATCCTCATAAATGGTGCAAATGCTCACTGAAAGTACTTCACCTTTTCGTTGGCCAACCCAAACATCCGGTACGAGTATAATTTAGTTCTAACTCAATAATCCGTGATTAAGACTAAAAATATAAAGGATCTTAGTTGGAAACATATAATTATGAATTTTCTCATTATTTTAAAATTTAAGGTTTTGAATCAAATTCTAATTAACAAATATTAATAATGGGAAAGAAAAAAAAAATCAATTTCATCCTTTTACATCATTTGATTCCAAAAGATATGATCACATTAGCCATATCTTACACCTTATATATGAAATCCTTTTTATATTATTAGTTAGGAAGTAGCAAGAGACTATATCATGTGTGTGTTAATATTTAATGTAAATTCTTCTTTTAGTATAATTATAATAAGGGATTTTCTTAAACAATCATATCAAAATGGATAACATCTTAAGGAAATATGGGAATTAACAAATCTTTTTTATGTTGTTGGGTTTTGTATTATTTGGTTAACAAAAGATTTGCTTAGTTTGAAATATAACCATCTTAATTAGGAATTAATAAATCATGTGTATGTTTTATCATTAGTTGACAAAAGATTTTTATTTTAAAATTTAATTCATCAACAATAATATTAAGTATTACAAACAAATATATAGATTAGACATAAAACTTTATTATTCATAGCTAATAGAGTTCACTGATATTTTAACGAAATAAATAAATTCATCTTTTTGAATAAGGAAATTATAATTAAAAAATGTAATATTATATATATTTGCTTATAAAAAATATGAATGGGTGTGAAGATGTAGATTAGCCGTAGATGTATATATGATTTGATAATAAATTTAAATTTGAATCTTCCGTGTGCTCTTAAGTATAATTATAAATCAATTAATAATACGCATAGTTGCAGTTGGCATTTGATTATTTAAAAAAAAAGAAAAATAATTGATTAGTCATATTTAATATATAAAACAAGCCTCAAGTTACAATTTTAAAACAAGAATAAAATTATAATTTTTGAAAAATCGGAGTTGCCCTTAGCAGTGAAGATCTGAGATCTGAGAGTCAGGTGTCCTTAGTTGGCAGCCCTTAATTAACTATTTTCAAAATTATGTATTGGCAACCAAACTTCTTCTATTATTTTTTTTATTATTAATTATTAATTTAGAGTTGACCCGTCGTTCAGAATAACTAAATTCCACAAAAATATTTTTTATTTTTGGTTTGAAAAAAGAATCAAATTCTATAAAAATTTAATTTTTGAATGAATTTTCCAAATTTAAATAACTTAAAATTTTATGACAAAAATTATTCATCTAAAATTATTATATGCCAAAGGTATCTTAGAAAATAAAAAATAAATTTTTATTTTTAAATTTATTTCAAACATAATAAATTTATTTACGACTTAATTTTATTCGTAAATGAATTTCAAATTTTAACTCATTTATATCAATTATAAATAATTTTTTTTTCTTAAAGTTTTTAATTTTTTTATTTTGAGTATTGAGAATGGGATTTGAACCTAAATCTATTATCAAATTTATTGACAATAAAAAATATAACTATTTATACAAATATGATTATCTGCTTTTAATTTCAAAAAATAAATATTATTTATTTGCCTCGACATGTCAAGTGACATCATAAATTTAATTTAATTTAATTTGATTATTGTATTGAAATAATGCAATTCCAATTCCCTTCAATTGCATATTCTTCACATTAAAAATACTAAAATTTTTCTTTATTTTAACAATGAGGAATTTCTAATTTTTAATTTACAGGGTATTGCAATAATAGGACCATAAGGGTTTGGTGACATGTTGACCACTGCTACTGTCTTTACCATGATTTTGGGCCGGGCCCTGGCCCAGGCATAATAGATGTTAACCATAGCAATGGAAAAGGCAGCCCTTGTGCGTCCAAATTGTGATGTTACGTTAGCCCCACTCCATGTGACCATATAGAAAGAGGCTTCAAAATTTGATTCATGAACTTAAGCCTAAAAATATTAAAGGATATGAAGGCAATCAATAATGTTGGAATCATAGCCCTACTTGCTTATGCATTTTTGACTCAAAAGTTAAAAATGATATGAATGTGATCATTGCAATGGATTGACAAGGATAAGCTCTTCTTTTTGAAACACAAGCTCAAAGGTAAAGCTTCTAATTGCTCCAAAAGAAGTGATATGTAAGGATATTAAAGTCAATAATATATGAAAAAAAAATAGTTATATAATACATACATTTTTATGCTTTTGAAAATGACGCTTTTGCCCATCGGAGATAAATCATGTCAATAATTCCATATCGACTAAATATTAAATTTATAAAAAACATATAAGAGTGATAAGTTGATTAGCTATCTGGTTGGTACTCACATTTTAATATTGATAGGCCTAAGTCTAAGCAAGTCTAGCAAGTCATTCAGTTATTTTTCGTTTCAATTTGGCTTTTCATCTGAATATCCAGTCCCGGTTAAAGGAAAATATTAAGAATCACACATCGACTAACTAATTGGTTAGTATTATCTTTTTAGAATTGATTAATTGGCACAAGTCTAAATAATTATGTGTGCCATAACTTTTTAGAATTGATTAAAATTGAAAATTGGTTTTTTGAATTTTGATGATATGTGAAACCCTATTATTTGAGTCATGTTCTTTGCACGTGCACAAACCAACATTTATCAGTTTTGCTGTGTGGGATTCTAGGGACAGACAGTTAGAATTATCAATGATGGATCTGTTTTAAAATCTGAACAGAAATGAAGGGCATTTTTGTTTTTATATAGTACTTTGCTTAAATAATTTTGTTTTTTCATATGTTCTTAACCCTAATTTGTGCTTCCTACAATCATTAAGCCAGTGCAAAAGGCTCTAGTAATAATTAATTAAATGTTAACAGTACCTTATTAGCAGTAATTATAGAATTCTTTGTGGAGGGAAATTAAATTTTTTTGAGTTTAATCAAATCAAATTGGTAATAGGTCAGATCCATGAGAAGTCAACTCTGTTAATCATTCTTTTGGAACCAAAATGTGTATTGCAATTGCTTGCTTAGATTAGATCTATTCCATTTTTTGAACATTAATTTTCAATAATTGATTTCTTATTCATTAATATTTAAATTTAATAGTATAATTTTGATGTTAACTTAATTCTGAAAATTAATCATAACCCACTTTACCTCATTGGAAAAAATGTAAAAATGTACACATTACCCCTAATCGTAAGACATACCTAGAGAATTGGACATCTAAATACAACATGTGTACCTTTATTTTTGAAAATAAATTTATCAAATGTAAAATTAATTAAGAGAAAACACAATAAAAAATATATAAAATTTTTTTAAAATTAAAGAAATGTAAAAATAAATATTTTATAATCGATCTCACAACAATATTTGCACTCTACAATAAAATGAATAAATTTTTTTAAAATAATATTTAAAAATTTAAGAGAGAAATTGTTAAAAATTTAAATCCAATTTTTGTAAGTAGAACTTTAATTACTGGAATGATAGACCCAAGAGAATGAAAGAGGCCATCAATGAACTTGGTTAAGTCTTTCACAGATCAGTAATATTTTTGGAAGAACAGAGTTCTGTATTTTATCTTTCAGCATTTACTCTAACATCATTAAATGTCGAAATTAAATCAGCTTTTGAGCATTGTTGTTGGAAGAACAAAGTGGTTATTATGTCAGCAGTGAAACTGGTAGGCCGTAGGGTTACTATTTTATAAACATTAAATAAGAAAGACTTGCTAAAGTTGGCTAAGTAGTTGCTATTAGCCTATGCGTTTCCATTTATTTACACCTACACTTCTTGTTAGCACATGTTTCTTTTTCACACAAAACTCCACCGTCTTTGTAACTCCAATGAAGACTTTTTGAGAGATACGGATACAAAGATACAGAATTGAATCAAAATTCAAGTGATAAAATCACCTTTCTAGTGAGATTAATATGTTTTACATATAGAGCTTTAGTCATGATGTACATCTAGAAACGTGTGTTCTTGTTTTATGTCCGTATAGCTTGTAAAGTTTGGTGCTTTCTGATTTAGTTTTAGTTTCTCTTTGTTTTTTCATCTTCTATTACTTCGAATTTGCTGTCAGAAATCATTTGGTGTTAGATTTTGATGTAAAGGAGGGTGCTTTGGATCTGGGTTGGAGTCAATTCGGTGCATTGACTCGGGATTTGTAATGGGTTGTGGTTCATTTTAGCTTGTGATTTGGCTCGAAGTGTAATTTGACCACAATGACTTGGAAGAGCAGAGGAGATATATCTTCAAAGGGTGTGGTATCAAAGAAATGGACTCTTCTGTTTTGTATTGGTTGCTTCTGTGCTGGGATGCTATTTTCGGACAGGTGACTTGGGTCATTTGTAGCTTTTGATTAGGCTTTGAAATTTTCAATTATTGGCCTTGTTTTCTTTTCTTTGAAAATTGGAACTGGTTAGTTCAGGTAATTTGAAATGAGCCGTTTTTTCAAGAAATCAATTATTGTTCTGATTCTTCTTTTTCTTTCTAATTTTAGCATTATTTTCGTTTTGAGTCCTATTGGTTCTGGTTATGGGGTGTGCTAGTTCTTTGATTTGCTCGCGCAATTGATATGCAAGGAAACGTATGAGAAGAATTTTCTTTGAGATATTGATGGCAATTTGGGATATGGGTTTGAATTGGTCTTTTAATCAATATGTCAAGTAACTTTAATGGAGATAAATTTTTTACTTCTTATAAATACAGGGGATTTGCTTTTTGTTTGATTGGGTCATGGTTAGTGATGGTATCTTTCTTTTCTCTTGTAATTGCTACGATGCTATCTTGTCAACTTTGATTGCTAGAAAAGGATAGATCTGAACCTCACGATTATATATTTAATTCCAATGAAATCGCAATGTGATTAGAAATTGTCTTCAGTGTCTGAATTAAGGTACCAAGGTCTCAGATAAGAGTCAGGAGTCGTGTCTTTTGCATCACTTTCATGTATGTGCTCGTTATTATCATTTCAAGAAATGATGTCATGCCTCTTTGCTTGCTTTTGTAAAAATGGTATGTAATCAATTATAGTGCCAAGTTTCATTGTTCCTTTAGTTTCAACTTATCTGGTTTTCAAGGCCTCAAATTCATTGTTTCTGTTCAGATGCTGACAGTATGAGAGGAACCTTATTAGCAGTTTCTGCTGGAATACTGAAAGCTCAGTTGCCATTACAATTAATACAATTAGGCTCTTGAGTTAGAAGCCTGTTCCGATAAGCATTAGAAACTTAGTGAATCACTAACCATTGAATGGAACCAGTTCAGAAGTAAAGCACTACTGTTGCATAACAAATGTTAAGGATTTAAGTTTGCAGATAAGGGTTTGCAGTCAGGCTTGGTACTGCAGTGCGTGGAATGAAATGGATTGTATTTGGTACTATTTAAATCTATCATATTTGTAGCTTCTATGGTTCAGGGCAACTTTGCGGTATTCTGTTGATAGCCACTTAGTTATTAATCAAGTTGGCTTTCTTCTAGAAGATACTGTTTCTAATCCTCTGGGTTTAGTACATTATTTTTTATGGATTTTCTCAATCCAGTGGTTGGCCTTCTAAACTCTTGCAAAAATGACTAACCTCTTCCTGAATGTTTCATATGGTGTATGGGTGATGATTTCCCCATGTAACGGTTGGCATTTTCTTTTGTTTCCCCTGTTTTTTCTCTCATTTATTCTTTAGACCAGCATTTTTCTGAATACTCTCTAGAACAGCCAAATTTTTTGTCTTATTGTAAGTTAGAGGAATAGGTCCATTCAGAAACCTCTTAAAACATGTGTATGGGAGTGTGCTTTTGTGTTTTTGTTGTTGGGGGTTGGAGGTAAATAATATGTGCATGTGCTAATAGCTAGGCATTGTTGGTAAGGTTTCTGTGGTGGTAAGAAGTGAAAAGAATGACTGTGAGCAGGGCAAAGAAAGCCATAATACTCTACTGTCCAGTACAACCAGATGGCTTAAGTGGTGATCTTTATGTGTTGCAGTTACCCTGGCTTTGGTCTGTGTTTTTTCTTTTGGCAGCTAATAGGTCCAAAAATAATTCCTTTGTAGGCACTCAGTGTAGATTGGAACTAAAATATTTTAGTGGCATGTGACAATATATATATATATATATAAAATCTGGAGATTTCCTTGTTTTTTGATAAGCATTCACGTGTCTTATGCATGTATCTGACACGCTCTTTCTTTCGTTTCTTCTGTTATATACTTCCTGTCATAAATAATGAGTTGCGTTACATGGTTTGTGTTTTAATATATATATAGAAACTTATTATTGATTTAGGTGTAATATAAGTTAAACATCCATTATTAATTTGCCAACTCTTCAAATCATAAACACTGCATGTGTTTCTGGAAAATAACCTGCAAAAAAAGGTTACCATTTAAATTTTTGCAGGAAGAAACAAAGATTGTTTTCCTTTTCTTTTTTTTCTCTGGAAGTTAAGAGTCTTTCTCTATGTGTATTTGACGCCAATTTTGATCTTTTGCTTATAGAATGTGGACTGTGCCTGAAGTTAAAGGCATATCAAGAGCAACTAGTCTTGAAGATGAAAAGTTAAATCTAGTTTCAGAGGGTTGTGCTCCAGAAACTGTGAGTAAAACATCTAAATTATGTGATAATCTTTTCACTTTCTTTTTATTATGGGGAAATGTGTGCTGATATCCTACTTGCTTATTAACATTCTGTTGCACTTTATTTGTCATTAGAAGAATGTAAAGCATGAAGCCAAGGACATAATGGGAGAAGTTTCAAAGACACATCATGCTATACAGTAAGCTGTTATTAGGTTTCTTTCTGTCTCAGTTTCTCTGAAAGTTGTGGATGTTAATCTTTGATTGCTTCCTACAGAACTCTGGATAAAACAATATCAAATTTGGAGATGGAGTTAGCTGCTGCGAGGGCTGCACAGGAGTCCATACTTAATGGTTCTCCAGTATCAGACAATGTAAAAATCAGTCAATCGAATGGGAAAAGAAAGTATTTAATGGTTATAGGTATAAATACTGCTTTTAGCAGCCGAAAGCGAAGAGATTCTGTTCGTGCTACTTGGATGCCCCAAGGTTTGTGACCAATAGTAATAGCTTGGAGTTCAATGGTCTTTTAATACTATTTTGATAATTTATTTTATGTGATTGGTTATTTATCTCCTTGCTCCCTGTATGAAAACTAGGTGATAAAAGAAAGAAGCTTGAGGAAGAGAAGGGCATCATAATTCGCTTTGTAATAGGTCACAGGTGGGCACCTTATCCAAGTCTGACTTTAGATGCTGGGCATTTATTTATTGGCTTTTATAGAAATGCTGCCATAGTATAAAGTCTAGAAACCCAAATGGTTTCTTCATCTAGGCAAATAAGTTAAATTCTTTGGTACAAGGTATATATGTTTTTTTTTGTTTTTTTTATGATAAAGTGTATATGTTGCACTTATTTAAATGTGAGATATTGCAATTTATAAAACAACTGTATGATTCAACCTGGGTGGAAGGGTGAGAAGACTGATTTGGTCTTGTAGTAAAGTGACCATTCTTTAAATGTACTAGCATTAAGATTTGTGAATTTTTACACAAAGATGCACATGCAAAGGAAAGAGATGGAAGAAAGTAAAGTAACAGGATAGTGGTGAATAGAATAATGGAAAAATGAACAGTATGATGTGAGGCAAAAATCACAATGGAACACTCAACTGAGAGACGGACTTTCTTTTGAAGAGAATTGAGGTTCTGTTAACCTTTATAATCCAACTCACTAAGAATTAAAGTGGCTTTGTAATAAGCATATGCATGGTTTTCATTGGCACCAGGGAAAAGATGACGAAGCATAAGAAATGTCTGGAAGATAAGTTGACCTGAATATGGTTCTTGCACACAATAAATAAAACAAAATTTACAAATGGAGAAACTGCAGTTAGATTGAATCTTGATGTCTAAGCCCATGTCGAATGTGATTGGAATTAATATCCATCATAGCATACTTGGATATTTTATGGTAGATCTTAAAAAGTATATCTGAACAAATTGCCCTTTTGCATTGTTTCTTTTTTCACTAAGCTAGCCCATTAACTATGCTTTCTGGAGATGTTTATAGCTTCTGTAACGCTTTAATTTAGTTGTTTATTACTTGTATGACAATATAAGGGAAGGAATAAACAACAATTAAGTTGTCATGTTTTCTTCATTCTACCTACACCGTGATTGTTGCATTTTCTTGTGTAAGCACATATACTTATGTTGCCTTTCTTTAGTTGTATGTACTTGCAATGTTGAAAGTTGTTTGCACATGGTCTTCCTGAGCTTTGAAATCGATGACAATCTTGAAAGATGCAATCTAAATTTATCTTTCCCTTGCCCTTTGCTGTTTGATTGCCAGTGCTACAGCAGGAGGTATCCTCGACAGAGCTATTGAAGCAGAAGACAAGAAGCATGGGGACTTCTTGAGGCTGGTACTGCTTCTGATCCTTTTTCTTTTGAGGCATTTCCGTTAAATCTTGTATTTGGCCAAAAAATATATTAAATCAAGAAAAACAGCTCACTCATGGTATATTATTTTGAATTCTATATGAGCAGGAGCATGTTGAGGGTTACCTTGAATTGTCTGCAAAGACAAAGATATACTTTTCTACTGCTGTTGCATTGTGGGATGCAGATTTCTATGTCAAAGTTGATGATGATGTGCATGTAAATATAGGTAAACATTCATCCAGTTATTTAAATTAAATATAAAATTTTATGTTACCTGGATATCCATATGTAAGTATGGTCACTTATGTGCAAATGTTTTCTTGATTTGAGAACAAAAAAGGCTACTTAGAAAGAAATGACTATGTTTATTTGCTTAACTGAAATGGTTTTTCATCAATGTTCCATGAACGAGAGGTGGAGTAAATTTTCATATTGAAATTAGAGCCTATGACTGACTTTTTTGATGATTTTAGTTATGTGTGAGATAGTGCTGTATCTTCTTGTAACCATTTTGTACTAAGATTTTAATGCTGCTCTTTTTTCAGTTTTCTAGAATTTCTACTTCTAACATTGTGTTTCTACTTTGGGCTTTTCCAAAATATTTTTACAGCTACACTGGGAGCAACTTTAGCTAGGCATCGGACTAAACCCAGGGTCTATATAGGTTGCATGAAGTCCGGTCCAGTCCTTGCTCAAAAGTAAGTAAAACATGCTTTAATTGATTAATTATTTAAAAAATGGAGTATTCATTTAGTTCATGTTTGCTTTATGGATAGGGGAGTGAAATACCATGAACCTGAGTATTGGAAATTTGGGGAAGAAGGAAACAAGTATTTCCGTCATGCTACAGGGCAGCTATATGCTATTTCAAATGATTTGGCAACTTATATATCAATTAACCAGTTAGTATCTGTGCATTTTGGAGGTTAAATGACAATTGTTAGTCCCTAAAGTTCATCTGCTAATTTTTTCTGCTTGAATTTGTAATCATTCAGGCACGTGTTACACAAGTATGCTAATGAGGATGTATCATTGGGTTCATGGTTCATTGGATTGGATGTGGATCATATTGATGACCGGAGACTCTGCTGTGGTACCCCGCCTGGTAATCTCATACATTATAACATATGCCTTTGTGTGGGTGGTTGATTTATTTTAACCCTTGAAAATTTTCGATGACTGCTCAATCCATTTAATTGTGGATTATCACTGGGACTAATAAATCTGTGTGATACATTGTAACCATGTAAGGTCTTTCGGGTCGTTGCCTCCTTATGTATGGAACTGTGTTCATTGACCAATTTATTCTTGTAGCATTTATGAATTTGCACCAAATTGGGGGAAAGAAATAGTTCAGTTTCATGCAAAGAAAATTTGTTACTAGAAATTATATGGTGCTAACTTATGACAGATTGCGAGTGGAAGGCTCAGGCAGGCAACATCTGCGTTGCTTCATTTGATTGGAGCTGCAGTGGGATTTGCAAGTCCGTTGATAGAATCAAGGAGGTTCACCGGCGTTGTGGGGAAGGTGAGAATGCTTTATGGAGTGCAGAATTTTAATAAAGAGCTATTCTTCCAAACTCAGGAGGAAGCAAATAGAAATTTTGATATATATGTGTCAAAATGTAAAATGATAGAGATGGGTTGGGGAAAGTAATTGCTACTGGGATTCTGCTCCATTTTAGGCAAGGAGCAAGAACCGATACCAAAATTTAGAGATTGTAATTATTTATTCTTTATGTGCTTGGAGAAGCCATCTTGTAAGCTTGCCATGGCTTATTAAACTCCTAAATAAGTGCCAATGTTCTTCTGCTACCTTCAACTTCATAAATTAGAAGAATATTGAAATTTTGTTGGGAGTATTGCCTTTCTTTCCATGATTGCTGACGAATATGTGATAAAAGTGTTCAATCTTGTTTTCTTGCTTTCTTTTATCTTGAAGGTTTCAAAATCAGTAGTCTTAAACTCTGTGTGCAAATAATGATAAGAATTCCATTAACTATTTTATCAATAACTATAAAATAGAAAAAGGAATTATAGACAGATTTCTTTTTTATACTATACATTGAGATACTCAAAATTACAAAATATCACTTTATAATAAAAAAAATTTAAATTAATAAAAATTGTTACCATACATACTTCAAAATATAAAATACCTTTCTATCGAGAATTTTGGTAAAATAAAATATCTACAAAAGTTAAAATGAAATTGCAAAAAAAATACCTTTGCTTTCATCACCATGAGGTGTGAATTATACAAGCAAGAACAATTGATGGGGAAAGGATCCTGATTTATGATGGGACAAAAACTCAAAGTTGTAAGTACAGATAAAGCCTTTGCCCTGAAAGAATGTGAACTCAATCTGATTTATTCATTAAAAAGTGGAATAAAGATTTTTTTTTTTTGAGAGAAAGAAATGTGGAATCAATGAAGTCAAGCCTGCTAGGATAAATACCAAAGAAATCATGATATTCCTAAACTGACAAAAAAAACCCAAACCCACTACTTCTCACTCTTCCCACCAAGAAACCTCCAATATATTAACTCGTCCTTTCTTGCACTTCTTGTCAATCCAGAAGAAGAATATAATTGGCCTGTATCTATCTACTTCAGATAACCATTTCAGTTCAAGAAAATGGCTCCGTTGCTCAAGTTCTTAGATTCTTCTCTTAGGTTTTCTGTTATTCCTCTCAGTGTTGCATCCATTTGTTTAATTGTGACTAATCAGCAAGAAAATAGCAGCTATGGGAATTTGAAGTACAGTAATCTCATGGGACTCCGGCAAGTTATTTATTTTTTCTCTAGTATTATTGTTTGAGATGCCCTAAACCTTTCTTTATTCTGTATTTTTCAAGTAAACGGAAAATAATTGTTTATTCAGGTACATGGTTTGCATAAGTGCCATTGGGGCTTGTTATGCTTTTTTTGCTGTTGCATGCACATGGAGCAGAAGCTTAGTTAATAAAGTTTGGTTGTTCTTTGTCTCTGACCAGGTTTTTCTTTAAAATCCCATTATTCCTAATACTTAAAAGATAGATACTTTAAAGCCAAATAAACCCTAATCATTTTCTTGAATTTTTTAGCAGATTATTGCATACTTGACAGTCACTTCTGTGGCTGCTTTAATGGAGATAGTGTACTTGGCTTATAATGGTGACCAAGAAGTGACATGGAGTGAAGCCTGCAATTCCTTTGGCAAGTTTTGCCATAAAATGAAACTGGCATTGGTTCTTCATTTCTTGGCTCTTTGCTGCTTTTTTGTTTTAGCTGTGATCTCTGCTTACAGAGCTTTTGGTGTGTTTGAACCTCCTGTTTCTTCCAAACAGGTGGAAGGAAATACAACTTAGATATTAACTTCAAATTTAATATGTTCATGTTGATTTGTACTTTTTATAGTGCTATATACTGAGATGTTAATGAATTTTAGTACTCCATGATTACTTCCTTATGGAAAAAATATTCCCATAAATAAATAAAAATAAGTATTTTTTTTTCTTATTTTCCAAGTATGCTCAAAATGGTTTGTTTTTAACATATTGGAGATTGTAGAGAAAAAAATTAGTGCCAGTGTATCTAAATACTGTTGATGTGTGTACCTAACACAGAGCACTAATTATTAAATAATGTGAGGAGTTAGCTTTTTCTAATAAGGAATGGAGAGTTGTTTGTGTGGTCCATTTCACCTACCATGTCTATGAGTGCAGCTTTCTTCTAGACTTCTAGTCCTTCTTTTGTTTCTTTTTCCATGCCTTAGGTTTAAAGGCAGACATGTTCTAGGGAAGTGTAATGGCCTTAATGACAAGACAAGTCAGTGAAACTGGCTTACTGGAATGCCTAACAAGTCAGTGAAGAAGACGCCAAATACTATTTAGATAGATATCGCTGTATACAGCCATGAAACCAACCTCTTTAATTAAATTATGAGTCACTTGATTGGCTTGTCACTTAACAAACACAGAAACAACAGAGCTGTGGTTAAGCTCTTGCAAAATAGAAAACAATCATAATAAAACAGAAGTAAGAGAAATCCAACTGTTTTTTTGTCTCATTGATTAAACAACAGGAAGAGAATCCAGTTCAAACACCAGCCAGCAAGAAATTTCAAGGACGGAAATTTGCCCTGCTGCTGGCAGTTTTCTTGTTAGACGGAAAAGTTTTCCAGCTGGGGGAACTTTTACCTGTCGGCAGAAAAGTTTCCATGTCCATCTTTTTTAAAACGGGACGATGCCGTTTCTATTAAACAATAACATCTCTTGTTTATATTGTTGTTACAATTTTTTGGTTTTGACGCGTCAGTCTCTGATTGGGCAGAGGTCTAGTTCTTTCATTCCTGCACGTTACAACGAATCCAACCCTCAAGAGTAAAGCATACGTTATGAGACACGTCTTTGGTTTTACACAATCATACCCTTCGATTCTTTAGCTTTGGATAAATCTCTTAAAACAAACAATTCCTAGTTATAAATTTATTCTCATATATAAATTACCCTTTTGATCGTTGACTCATAAAGAAGAGAACTTTAGCTAATTCGCACAAGAAAAGTACTTGGAAGCCATGGCAAAGAGCTCCTTCAAGTTGGAACATCCTTTGGGTTCTCCCTTAATCCCTCTCTTGGTTTCTGTATAAATAAACATATGTTTATGTATTTTGTAATTTAGATTGATCTCTCCGTTCCTATTGTTGGGTGCTTTGTCTGTTCCTGATTATGGATTTAATGATCTGGGTTTTGGTTGGTTTTAACAAATTATGATTTAATGATTAATAATATCTGTGTATTTTTAATTGTTAATTGTTCATTGATGTCTTTCGTTTGAATTTCTCTTGAACTTGGATTCTTTATGTTTTTAATTGTGGATTTTATGATCTGGGTTTTGGTAGTTTTGACAAAGAATTATCTAATGATTAATAACATGTGATTCATGAATACATACATTCTGTTAATATCACAATTTCAAAAAATAATTTATGATCTGCGGATTATAGTTTTAATGTGGTTTTATTTTACTGTTAAGGTTTTGTCTGGTATTAATTTGGCACCGACTTGTCATAATTAACTCGAAAAATTGGAATTTTGTGTGTTTGGGAAATTTGACGTCTTTGAAGTTCGATAACAGAGAGAAGGGGAATTGACCAATATGTGGGCTATCTGCCAATCTTGTAGAGAGAATGTTTGTGAATTTTGGGGCTTTAAGTATATTTTGTTTATGTAGAAATTTACATGTGAGATCAGAATTCGGAAGTTTATCTTCACCTGCATTTAATTGAAGAATATGTATTTTGTTTGTTAAAATTGTTAGAGGCTCATTATTTTGGTAATGCTTAAAATTAGATTTATGAAATTTGCCATCGAACCTGAAAATTTCAATTTGGAATTTTCATTTTGAAATGTGGATCCTATGTTTAAGATGCTAGATATTTACTTCATATATATGTCTCTTGTATGGCACTGAATTACAGATTATTAACCAGTTTGATAAAATTGTGACTGGGAGTAGCAGAATCTTTATTTGACATCAGGATATTACAGAAAATAGTTGCTCTCTCAATACATTTCATAGAAATTTTCTGGACTCGTTTTATTTTGTACACAAAGACAAACCACTTTGACTGTGTTACGTAACTTGCTTGCCTCCTGATCTTTTCCCATGCTGAATTCCGTGACAATTCATGCACAACATATTCTACCTACACCTCTAATATTTGCAATTCAAACAATCAGTCGCAACTTTAAGTCTATTTGATCAGGGGAGTAAAATCCATATTCAACAACTGGTACACTTATTATGGAGAATGTTGAATTATTATAATCAATCAATTAATTATTACAAGCCTAACCAATATCTTGGACTAAGTTGTTTTAAGCCTTTAACTTTATATTAGCTCCTGCAACTTACTTTCTCCTTGCTTACTTTAATGTCTAACTGTGGTTTTGTTTCTCTTTATGTACACACCAGAAAGGAGGCAGGCAGAATCAGCTCGAATTAGGGAGAAGTATCCCGATAGAATACCGGTATGAAAATGATATCTTCTTTGTCAATAATTTAGTCTATTTGTGTGGCTCTAGGTATTTGTTTATAATGTTTCTCATAAATAATATTGTCATTTTGTTTATGATGCGCAGGTTATTGTGGAGAGGGCTGAAAGAAGTGACATACCTGACATTGACAAAAAGAAGTGAGTGACATCTCTTTTTGTTGCGTTAACTTTTTTTTTTTTTTTTTTTTTTTTTTTTTTGTAAATGGAACGTTGGTTAATAAGAATGACTGCATGGCTTTGTCATTTCAGAGGAAGAAGTTTTCTAATGTGGTACAAAATTTTCTTTTACTTGCTGACCATATACTGGATAATGATTTTCTTGAAACTTTCATATGCACTTATCTGGCTTGCTTCTCATTATGGTCTGCTCATCACTCTTTCCACGTGTTTTGCTTCCAAGAAGGTGTTTTCACTTTTCAGTTATTAAGTAAAAACTCCTGATTTGTGGAATGAATGCCAGCTGAATTGAGTTTATGGAAACCGAGAACATTGTAGTTTTGATGTCCTCTCAAACTGACTTTTAAGTATTATAAGTAAGTGAGTTTGAAGTTGATTAAACTAAGTTATTTTTGGAGTAGGTTGCCGATGATATGTGTTTTTATGATACTTGAATATCAATTTGTGGCTAGAGATTAATCCTCTGATGTCTTCCTTAAATATAATTGTGTATGATGAGATATTGCTCTCAAGATTGAACTGAAAATGATAGATTTTTCCTACAAGCTGAATAAAATTATTCTCTGCGTCTTTATACTTTCTTACATGTAACAATATTCTTATTTGTTCTGAAATAACATTGTATATAGATATCTGGTTCCTGCTGATCTGACCGTCGGCCAATTCGTTTATGTGGTTCGAAAGAGAATAAAGCTCAGCGCTGAGAAGGCTATATTCATATTTGTCAAAAATATTTTGCCACCAACCGGTAAAAAGAAAATATCATCTTTAATCTTTTTTTTTTTTTTATCGTCCTCATTTCAGAATTCGTCAACTCATCTATGGTTTCTATTATCCCAGCTGCTATGATGTCAGCGATTTATGAGGAAAACAAAGATGAGGATGGTTTTCTGTACATGACCTACAGTGGTGAGAATACATTTGGAGAATCATTCTGAGTGCACTCAAAGCTTAAACTCATGTGGCTAGACAATGAACAAATGTAAATTCTTGTCTTTCTGTTGGTACCATGGACAGGCAGTCCCTTGTTGGAACTTGATATGATACTCCGCTCTTTCTTAAGATTTGGATATTACTATTACTGAATTTGATGCAGTAAATATTTGTGACAATTGGTATCAGATTTTATTACTATCTCAAATTAGGCAGCCCAGCCTTTGAATTAAGGGCAGGGAATTGAAGGGTTTTTTTTTTTTTTTTTATTTAAAAAATAAATAAAATGTGCAAATGTTTATGGATACTGTTATCTTTAGATTTTAGTTTTAAACATTGAATTTTTAAAAAAGAAATGAGAATCGATTCTATTTGTAAAGATAATTAGTAAATATATATAATTTAATTGAACAATCAAATTAGAGGGCAATATATTGATAATTTTTTAAAAAGAAATATATTTTTTAATTTCTCAAAATAACATCGCTTAAATGATTGGAATATAGAATAAGATTAATGTGGTGCCGGTAATGCCAAACGACAACCCTAAGAAAGTAAAATTAGGTGAAATTGTAAAAATTGACCCATTGGTGATATTATGATATGTTAGACTATTTAGGTATAATACATAGATCGAACATCACGCACACGTGTTTTACCATCAACATGCATAAAAACGGATTGGAATTTATTAAAAAGATATAGATTTAATGAAAAAAAAAAAAGATGAATTATGATATTATTCGTCAAGGTAAAAAAATAAAAATTAATTCTAATATTTTTTTTATGATAAAAAAATTTTGATTTTTTAATATGTGGATAGGATTATCAATAGTTCTCCCTCTTATTTTCTTTTTAGAAGAAAAAAGAAAAACACTTTTGAAAAATGGAAAATTCCATAAAACTGAAAAGAAGACGAAACAACGTCGTTTCCTGAAAAAAAGTAAAATTAAAGCCTAGTTTTTATGTAAAACAAATTCTCTTTTATTTTCGCTCATTAAATTTTTTGCTTTTATTTAAATCTCTGGAATCGCAAATCCTAACCTTATTTAAGAAGAAAAAGAATTTCTTTCACGGAAGACGAACATCAAAGCCATGGCCAAGAGCTCCTTCAAGTTGGAACATCCTTTGGGTTATTTCTCCATCTTTCTCTTTTTAGTATTTATGTCAAAACATCTCTCTATTTCTGTTTAGAATTGTTGATTGATCTTTTCTCTTTATCATTGGGTATCGTTTGTATTTAATTATGGATTTTGTGATCTGGGTTTTTGTTGGTTTTGACAAAGGTTGCCTTTTGAGATCAATAACATGTCATGTTATGGTTTTGTTACTGTTTTCACTACCAATTGTGTTTTGATCTTCTAGTTGAAGAGATAGTAATACAGTTGACCTCAATGGGTCTCTGATAGCATGCAATATGGGTTTTTGAAGTTTTTTTATCTTCTTTCGTGGGGTGTGCTTTGATCTGGTAATTGTTGTATTTTTTTTAGCTTTATGACATTAAAAGAAAGAGAATAATTTATCAAACGGTAGCTTGATCTAGGATAAAGTGTTGAATTTGATTGTTGGTTTGATTGAAGATGTTTTACGAGTTTAAGTGCGTGATATTTTTTTTAGGGTTTTTTCCCTAATTCTTCTGAGAAATTCCCTGAGAGATAATTGAGGGAAAATATGTTGTGTATTACTTTGGGGAACAGGTTCAATATGGTGAGTGGACTAACTGGATTTTTGGATGTTTGGTAATGGTGAGCTCTTAAATATTAGCCGAAAGATTGATAAGGTTATATTTAGGAATTTGTTAGCTTGGGAGATGAGATTGTTATCAGTTCTTGGGAGTCATATGCACTTGCTTTAACATCTTTAAAGTAGTCATGTGGGAACCTTTGTGTAAGTGAACTAAGCAATGAAGATATGGAACTTGAAATACTGAAGTTTTTTGTTTTTAGTGTTTCTCTAGGACATCATGACACTATAGTTGCCTTCTTATTGCTCTTCATAATGTATAAAACCTTTTTCTCAATGCATTCTGACACTAAAAGAAGCCTACCCTTGCAGTATTATGTTCCATACTTGATATATTCTGATTATGGTTCCATTCCACTTGGCTTAATGATTTTAGGTCTCAACCATATTTCTAAGGGAATTAGACTGTAAAATAATGCTGATGCCTCTTCTATTTATTTATTTTTGTGGGCAATATTACATTTTGCATTAGAAGTATCTATCATAGAAGTAAGCCCCATCACTCACTCATACATGATACCTAGCACAGACGCTTTTTTTTTTTTTTTGGAGACTGCGGAATTTTCTCTAAATAAAAGAAACTACCCAGTGACCTACACCATATTTTGCTTGAAGTATAATACTTTCTCTCTCTCTCTCTCTCTCTCTTTACTTACATATTTATGTGGCTAACCATGTTTTATTCTCTGTGTCCTCTTAAATACATTCCAGAAAGGAGGCAGGCAGAATCTGCCCGTATTAGGGAGAAGTATCCTGATAGAATACCAGTATGCAACTCATGTTTTGTTCATCAATAATGTAGTCTATTTTTGTTAGATGATATCACAGGTGATGCTTTATTCGTTCTTTTTTGCAATTTTTTAATGCTACATAGGTTATTGTGGAGAGGGCTGAAAGAAGTGACATTCCTGACATTGACAAAAAGAAGTTAGTAATATCTGAATTCTTTTGCTTCTATGATACTTCTTATAGATTTTAGTTGGCGCATATTTTTAATCATTGGAAAGTCTTTACTGTTGTATGGAATTAGATGTTGCCTCATGCACTGAAGTTTGCCTCCTTGCTTCCTTCAACAGCCTTTGTTTGCCATTTGTTTTACATTTACTTCACTTTTACCCTTCGTTTTCACACAATACCTGGGTTGTGATATGTACTATTTTCTTATGTTGATCTCTAGGTTTGCTTTATGACTTATTGTTCCTCTATAATAAGTAGGCTTGTTAGAAGAGAAGCTAGTTAATCCCATGAATTTCTTTTGTAGAAAATTCTATTGCTTTGTCTCTGCCCTTTAGCCCTAAGCACCTGTGTTTGAGCACTTATCCGGCATTTCCTGTGTGTGTCTATAAGGAAAGCTTTGAAATGTTTTCTTTCCAATAGAAGTTCACATAATTATTTTTGCACGTCAACTACATTTTCTTTGGCATTTTTCGCGGCTTTATTGTGAAGTCATATTGGATGCAGATACCTTGTTCCAGCTGATCTGACTGTTGGCCAGTTTGTTTATGTGGTTCGAAAGAGAATAAAGCTCAGTGCTGAGAAGGCTATATTCATCTTTGTCAAGAATGTTTTGCCACCCACTGGTGAGAAGAATCTAATTTATTGTTTCGTTTATCTTATTTGCTTATATAAAAATATTATTACTTTATTTATTCCATTAGTTGACTTATCTATGATTTCAATTACCACAGCTGCCATGATGTCAGCAATTTATGAAGAAAACAAAGATGAGGATGGTTTCCTGTATATGACCTATAGCGGCGAGAACACATTTGGGAGCAACAATGAAGGTACAGTGAAGCTATGATCATGGAAGCTCTTAAAAAGTTCAAGACAACAATGAATATATGTAAATTCTTGGCTTTCTGCTCTTAACCATGGATAGACAGTGCTTAAACTCCATAATGCTCTTTAAAATTCTGGATGTATGACTGCTTTTTAATCTTATGCCATAGATGTGTGTGGTTTCTTCTTATATGGATCCACTGGTTAAGCAAATTAATTTATATTGGATCTTTCTAGTTAGATGCAACGTTCCATGAATACATTCTACCTTGTGCTTCTTACATGAAGTCTATAATAATATAAATATTGGATTATTAAACCTACTGCAAGACCGTGTTTGGTTAGCTAATAGAATTTTATGAATTTGACATCTGTTTTCATTTCCATTCCTGTTTAAGAGCGAACCAAACAAGTCCTGAGTGCACAACTGGTGACAGCCTGAGAGTATATTCTCTTCTATTGACAAGCACAATGAAACATGAAAGATTTTTTTTAACAATAAAAGGTACATGAGCATATCGTTCAGTGATAGTATTCAGTTGTTATTTTGTATGTTTATAGTTAGAGATTAATTTTAAAAAGCTTAGTAGCAGAGTAAATAGCAGATACTTAAAAAATAAGCATCGTCGCTAGAACAAACCCCATTCAAGTTCAATACAAAAATAATAATAATAAAAATAATAAATCAAAAATAAAAATACACCAAGCCATTCCCTGGTTTCTTCTCTCAAAAGTGGCAATCATCTTAGCAAATTCCTGGCAAGTTGTCCCAAGAACAGGAACCGAGGGTCCTGCCGTGGTCTGCTGGAGGAAACAATGATGCCATCTGCATCTCAAAGCCAATATTATCATCTGTTATAACGGAAGATTGCCCGTTGGAGATATCTGCACTAACACTGTATAACTCAGGCTGCGTAGAAGAAGGAAGGTCGTTCAAAACCTTGGTGAAGTCTTCAGGCATCATGTTGAGTTGACCTCCATCCTCAACCTTCTGATCCATTCCTGTATGCATCAATGGAAAGAAAAACGTTGTTTTAATTATCCAATCTGAATAAATCCAAGGTCCATGGTTAATGATCATCAGTTTCATTAACAGCACTAATCAGAAGCAGAACAAATACATCAATTTCACACAAAAAAACACAAAAAAATTTCCCATAGCAAAAAACTGACCTGGAGATAAAGCAAGAGAATTAGGTTGATCCCAATATGAGCCGAATCCGTCAGGCATGAGCAGCTTAGGCTTCTCTTCCAAACTGCTCTGATCTATGTAAGTCTGTCCACATTCTGTCAATACCTTGGCCTCTTGCAAAAGATCTTCTAATTGAAACCCAAGTTTTCCATTAACCTTATCTTTAATAGAATTACCAAATTTCTTTTTAGTAGCTCTTTTACTAAATTTACTAACACTAGGAATACCGATCCGGTTAGCTGTCGATACAAATTGGCTTGAAGGGAGCTCCGGCTGAGTCACAGCAGCCAAAAGCGAACACATTTCTTGATTTTCTTTCTGTAACTGTGCATGAAAGTCACTAGTGCTATAACTGCTGTTAAGGAAGCTAGAAAAGCAAGAAGGGATCTGGTGACTCAAAGGAGGAGTGTTAGAAGCTGAAGTAGGCAATGAGAAGTCAGAATCTGGGCTAACACTGGATGTAGAAGGTGGGTTGTTGTTGACAAGCGCGGGAATGTTAGGGGTGGAAGAGAAGCGTTTAAAACGCATTGGTGCCTGGAGGATCGGAGCTGTTCTTGGGATGGTGAAGTCAAAAAGTGGCAAAGCAGTGGTAGTGGGAGACGATAATGGAGGACTAGAAGATGCATTAGTATGTGGTGTATGTGGATGTGTAGGGGATGGTAATTGAGTTTGGAAAGAAAAAGAAGAAGTTGGAGTGGAGGGTGAGGAATGAGAGGAGTGTTGGTGGTGAGGGTTGTATTGGAGGTGATGGAGGTGTTGAGGTTGGGATTGAGAGAAGTCAGAAAGTGGAAGGGGAGGAAAATTAGTAGAAGCGGTGGCAGGGGAGAGAGGAGGAGGGGTGGTGGAGGTAGAAGTGGTGGCGGTGTTTTGGGCTGGAAGACGATGAGCTGGGAAACTAAAGGAGGAGATAGGAGTGGCTTGGGTGATAGAGGTTGATTGTGAATTTTGGTGGAGGAGGTGGAGGTGGAAGTGAGGACTAGCAGGTTGTTGAGGTTGGATATCAGGTGGATAAAGAGGAAGGCCTTGGCGTTGATGTCTTTTGACTCGTGTGTTCCAATAATTCTTGATTTCATTGTCGGTTCGTCCTGGAAGCTGTAGAATCAAGAATCAAGAAAAATGTTATTTTTAATTTGTAGCACAAACAACAACCTAAAAGTTATTTTTTCTTTGTTTTCAAAAGTAGAAACGTAGGCAACTCTTGTCGCTCTTTCAAAGCGCTAAATCAGAATTTTTAAACCAGGAAAACTCTTAAGGCACGGGAATCCAGAAATGAAAGAGCTAAAACAGACAAACCCTGAAATTGTTTTGAAAATGATAAACATATAAAACAAGAAACAATAGAAATAAATTGTTTCAAAAACAGAAACATAGGTCAACCTTGTCTCTCAAAGTACAAACAAAAAGAATTTAAGAGAGAAAAACGGATCAATGCAAGAGAAAAATCAATCAAGAACTAAAAGAGCTATCAAATTCAAGAAACAAATAAACCCAGAAATTGTTTTGAAAGAAAAAAGAAATAAGAGATGGAAATGGTTTCAAAAGCAGAAAACCTGCAAACTCTTCCACTCAAAAAAAAAAAAAAAAAAAAAAAAAAAAAAGAAAATACAAGATAAAAGCAATTAGTTGAAAATAAGAGCTATAGAAGTCGGAAACAAACAAACAAAAATTGTTTTGAAAAGTAGAAACAGAGAACAAATTTAAAACATAATACCAGACTAGCCATGCGAGCCCATTTGTTGCCAAATTTAGCGTGCAACTCAACAATAAGCCTCTCCTCTTCCGGCGAGAATGCACCTTTTTTAAGATTAGGCCGGAGGTGATTAGCCCACCGAAGTCGGCAACTTTTTCCACAGCGAGACAACCCAGAATGTCTCTGCACCGCATTCCAATTTCCTTCACCATGTTTCCTCACATACTCCACCAGTATCGCATCCTCCTCCGCTGTCCACGGCCCTTTCTTTAAAATGGTCTCACCGTTGACATCTCCTCCTCCAGCTTTACCTCCACCATGATGAAGAGCAACCATATCCGCACCAACACCATGAATGGCAGCAGCAGCAGCTATATCACCACAACTACCACCTGATCCTGTGGACCCACCACCAACTTCGCTGCCGCCGTTGCTGGTGGGCATCATATTTCTTAAAAGAAACTCAAAACACCCAAAGTATATATTATTTTATTTTATTTACGTAAAAAGAATATAAATATTAATTTTTCTCCCCTACCCCTCTCTCTCTGTATCTCTATGTGTAATTGAAAACAGAGGTTTCTGATTTTCTGGATTTTCTTTTTGTTTCTTTCTTTTTTGTTGTAGGGTATCTCAATAATTACTTTTCTCTTACAAAAGAAAGAGATAGTGTCTTCATCTGTTTCTTGCTTTGAGAATTCGAGTCCTCTTCCCTGACTGGGCAAAACAATTCCATTCCTTTAATTTTCCTGGTTGCTTAATGGGGCTGCTGTTCCAGACACAGAGGAAAAGAGGGAGAGAGAGAGAGAGAGAGAGACAAAGAGAAGGGGGCTTTTGGATGGGGTTTGGTGGGGTATGAGGAGAAAATGGGGACCCACAAAAGGGTTATGAGTTAGAGAGATGAAGCTTTGTAAAGGAGAAGAAAAAAGGGAGGAGATAGAGAATTACCTCTCCTCCGGTTACTTCTCATTACTTCAATGGTGTACCCTTTTAGGCGCTTTGCTTTTTTTTCTTTTTTCTTTACAATTTTCATCTCTCTACTTTTCTCTTTTATTAAAATTTAATTTTCGTTTATACCAAAAAAAAAAAAAAAAATTAATTTTCTTTTTTTGTTTTTTGGGGTTTGAGGTTTATGTTAATATAAGTTTTGGTCACCAAGTTTTTCTAAGAATTAATAATTTAACCACTATACAATTTTTAGTGGAAGTATAAGATTTTAAAGGATTAATGTTTAATCATAAAAAAATAATTATCTTTTTTCAAAAGGGTATTCAGATATATCCCACAATAATAATTTTAGATTTTCAAACTTTATATAGCAATATAGTTTATTATGGTTGATTTAATCATTTGTTGGTTTTAATGGAATTAATTTAATTTAATTAAAATGCAGTGAAAGGATTGTGATTTTTATAATTTAGAGTTAAAATGTTGAATTATTATCAAAATCTGCGGCTAAAAAATTATTAATTTTGATTTCTTTTTCTTGCCATTTAGTTTTTAGGCTTTAGCCAATATCCCCTCTCTCTGTCAAAAGCTTTGGATCTAAAATTTGACTGTGGTGGTTAAAAAAGTATTTCTCCATTTGGGACTGCAGTACTGGCCAAAAAATGTGATGTGAATCTACTACTAAAACAGCATATATGATGACCATTGCCCAAAATTTTACCCACTGAGGTAAAACTCTCTCTCTCTCTCTTTATTTCATCTTTTGTGAGAAAAAAGTGTAATGATGGTGCCCATAGTCTAGCCAAAAGGTGTCTTAATCCATCCTTTTGTCTTCATCTTTATTCCCAGCTTTGTTGGAAACAAGAATCCTACATGTTGTAATGTTGTTCTTGTTTTTAATGCTATCTTAAACATCTTTTCCTGAAAAAAAAAAAATTTAATCACAATTTTACATATTAATATTCTTATTAACTACTTTGTTTAATCCTCCAAAATAAGCTCATAAGATATTAATAATTAGAGAATTTATATCAATTAGTGTTATACCTAAAATGTCTAAAAATGCTTGTTAAAAGTCCGAAAAATATTCATTATTCTTCTTTTATATAATTTCTATTTTGGTAAAATTTTATCTTTTACAATTGTGATGAGATAAGATAAAAAATATTTATTTTGATGAGGTGGGTCGAAAAAATCAGTAGAAATCGATAATTTTCAATGTTTAATTGTTTTTTATTGGGATATGACTATGCAATTTCCTATTATTAATTTTTCAACATGTGGATTATTCGAACCATGGTAGACAGAACGAAAAAAACATGGTAAAAAAAGTACAAAAAAAAAAAAAAAAAAAGAAAAAAGGAAAATAAAGGGACTAAAAGAATCATACACACACACAAAGACTTGGTCTCCACATATATATAATTTTTATTATTTGCCTTCAAAATGAATGGTTTATAGCTTAAACACCCAAAACCTTTTTTTAGATATGAAACAAAAAAATTAGGAAAAGAAAAACTAAATAAATAAGAGTCAATGATGGCCCACCAACCTTGACCTCTTCTTTATGCATATATAAATGTTTGTTTTAGAGCCAAAGAAAGAGAGAAAAAGGCCATTACAAATCACATAGAGCGACTGTGGGAGAGATATTTCCATGGCATTGCTCCCAAATTTCTGGAGATGCTTCACAGAATCATCTCCTACAAAGAAATTTGTATGTGAAGGTGATGTTTGTGTGATGAGAAATGACAGGAGAAAATTTGGCAAGAAAAGATCTCCCAAGAAGACAGAGGAGAAGCAAAGCAATGAAAATAACAATAATAGAACTCATTTTGCCCCTTTGTCTATGAGAAGGGTTCCTACGAGTTTATAGGCAGCAATGCTGTGGTGTTTCTAAATTGTGAGGCAGCTCTCCATTTTATTCATTATGTTTTTGTATTTTATTTATTTATTTATATATCATTATCATTATTCATTTATTATTATTATTATTATTATTATTTTGTAAAAAATTAGCCTATTAGGCTGAGAAATCTGTTCATGTATTTGGGTTTTTCTTATTTTCCTTTTATTTCACAAGAGAAGAGCATTGTTGCAAGTTAAATCTTTATGGTCATCTCTTGTTTTTTGTAGAATGAAAATGAGAGAAAATGTATGTTGTTGTGATATATATATATTTTTTTATTTCTGTTCATACTCTCATAAATTCAAAAGAATTTTTGTTTCAATCTGCTTTTCTCCATGGAATTGTTTCTGACAAATAGTAACTTGCCCTCCTCCCATAATTTAGGTACCTGTCTTTTGCCAATCTGGGGAGAGAAAACGACATGCCGTTAAATATGAACGGGTCCATTACGCGTAAAATTCCTTTACCACAATTTTAAACTCGTCAAATGATTCGTTCATGTTAACTTATGTATTGACACCTGTCATTATTAGGAATTATATTACTGTTCTCATGAGCATTACCTGTTAAAATTTGTTGTCATTCGTAATTAAAGGGATTAACCAAACAATCTCGCATGATCATGTAAGTGTCAAAGGCAATGTGTACATGCTCCTGGTGCAGGCAAAAAATTCCATAGTAATAGAACCAAAGATAGAGTTCCTTTAGAGAGAGCATTACTCAAATGTACAATAGTGAAGAAGCGAAATTATGAATGCAAATTTAAGGAATCAAAGACTAGTAGAATCTAAGAAAGAAATTCTTGTCCACCTTAATCTAATGTACAAGGCATAACCTGGAACTTATGTGTGATTCATTAGATTTGGAATATATGATCAACAGATGATAATCCTAGAGATACATAACCAATCCATCTTGCGCTCAACGCTTTCTTCCAATATATATATATATATATATATAATAACTCCCTGACAGAAACTAAGTACTGTTCTAAGTCAGTAATCTTCAACAAGAGAAGAAGAAACATGTTGATGTAGCTCTATTAAAAATTATCTTTCCGCGAATCTCCAGGAGTCATTTCATCCATTGCAACTGCAAAAATCCCTTCTTTGTACAGAGAAAATCCAGCCAAGGACTAAATCCATGAACTTCATCTTATGAATCGAAGATTTGTGTTAAAAATCCTCATACCCAATTAGGCAGGATAAGACCTCTCACATGAAATATCAATGAACCAGCAGCCGTTGTGACATTTTAAGCAGCTAAGGTGTGAGGATAAAAAAATATTAAATTTCCTGAATCCAGGCCAAGATTACCCCAGCAATTCCTGTTTCATACTCATAGTTGCAATGCTAGGTCTGGCTGCTGCGAGTCAACCATCACACCCGAAGACTGTTTGACTGGAGAACCAGGAGATTGGAAACCAATATTCAAGTCAGGAGGAAGTGTCTCTGGTTTTTGCTTTGGCTGCGAATGTGGACTTAGCCCTCGCCAAGGGGGTTGCATTTGAAGCCTGGACAAGTCAGTTGCAACAAATTGCGGGAAGATCATTGGTCTGTTTTGGAACTGTCCTTCAATTCCTGCATGAACAGGCGGTCGCATAAATGCTTGAAATGCAAAATTATTCTTCTCATCCTGAAATTGCATTCCTGCAGGAAGGGGGAACTGCCCTTGAACTCGAGCAATTTGTGGATGCAATTGCCGGGTTGGGTTGTATAATGACTCTGCAGAGATCTGATTTTTGGGTGCGGTAGAATTTTCAATTGGTGGTTTAAACCCTCCAGCACCTATGGACATCCATGCACGGGCTGCAGCAACAGCAGCATTGCCAGAATCATTTCTTACAGTTGGAAGTGATGGCGTAGCAGGGGAAGTATCAGCTGAGGATTGATTTGAAGGTTTATGCTGTTTTTGAGACCTTTCAGCTGACATTTGCATTGCTTCAACTGGATCAGTTAGAACTGGTTCCTGTCCCTGCGTAAAGAATGCTCCTGCACGGGCCATTTGATTGGGAACACCATCAGAAGATGAATTAATCATTCTACTATTCAATGAACTACTAGCCTTTCCATTTGGTAGTCCTCCAGAACCAACTCTATTGTTATCCGCCTGCTTAGAAGGCACCGAATGCATGAGACCCACTGCCCTTGGTATCTCCCTTGGCTTGGTTGTTGACATTTCCAAATTATTTGGAAGCTGCTTCTCTGTAACAACATCGGAATCATGTTGATAGCTCGATAGGGGCAAGTTGAGTTCAACTTGTTTCGAAACCTTGTTCTGAGCCCCAGCAGAATTCCTGGGTGGAAGGCTTTGCTGCCGATTAGTGTGATTAACAGGGATAGGTGTACTGGGTTTTGATCCAGCTGAAGAAAACAACAAGGTTCTTCCTTCTAACATGGCACCACTTGTTGGACGAAACAATGATGGTCTGCCATCTGCAGTTGGAACTCTAACATTATTCTCCTTGGGAGGAACTGGGTTCCTTGAAGTTAAGTCGCTCTTCAGCACGTCGGCGGCACCTTGTAATTTTGTAAACGAGACAGATTCTTTCATTACACGCGTTTCAAGCATTAATACAGATGTTGGCAGTGGCTCATATTCTCCAACCCATCCACGACCAAACTTATAGTCTGGAGGTAGGGCTTGCTCAATCCTCTGAGAGGCAACTTTCCATGCAACTGGTCCAAGAGTTGCAGCAAAACGAGCCAAGCTTCTCGCATAAGAATAATCTGCGTGAAGCCCAACCTGATTGAGGAAAATAAAAACAAGGTAAGTATAGAAACCAAGTACTTCAAGGGAGAGAACAGTTCCTCTATTACATACAGCAACCAGTTGCTTGATTTCATTCTCAAATGTTGAAAATATTGATTCTGATTTGGTCAGTGGTTGAGCGGATATGTTATAGGTTGCACGACGATTTTCATCAAGCATGGATGACCTCCTTCCAAATTTGGGGAGTAGACCCTTCCCTAAAAAGTAAAGCATTCAAAAAACAAAGCAAGTATCAAAATCACAGAAACTATAAAGTATTGTTTATTATTCTGGGGGACAATCAAGATGGACACAGAATCACAGATCAAGGGTAACTACATCAGCAGGTTAGATTTAAAAAAAGAAAAGAAAAGTGTTGGTTGAAACATTTAGACCTCATAATAAAAAGCCATTACTGAATTATGATCCTAGTCAAGATGAGGTCAAAGGAGGGAGTACTCAGGTAGTCATATATTTCAGTAATTTCCAATGAAATGACTGATTACTAATACAAATTCACCATTACAACAAGCTGCAGCCAATTATCTAGATATTTTGCATGTTTGAACAAAGGAGGATAGAACTTTGAAAAACTGATTCTACATGTAAAAAACCATCAATAAAATCCTAGAACTCCTCCTCTAAATATAACACAACCACATGGAAAGTCACTCTACATACCTGATGATAGTTCTTCCGGTTTCTCCTGATTATTATCAATCAGAGAAGAGTTGCCCTCTATAGGCCCATCAATATTACTAGGCCTGTCACAGCCACTAGCTTGTGTAGCAATCAACCCATTCTGGAGATCACCTGTAGTGGCTAGAGTGGCACCAGAAGAAAAATCAGAGCCTACAGGTTCCTGCACAGTCCTGCTCAACGGTTTCTTCATTTGCTTCTTGGCCAAGAAGTTGGATTTCGTTTTCTGCTCTGATTTGTGCTCCTCGTCAGAGCGTTCAATATCAAACCTTAATTTCTGGAACTTCTTTCTTGCCAACTCTTGGATAGCACGTGCCTTTCCATAATAATCAGATAATAAGATGGCCAGCAAGATAGGGAATAAATCTAAGAGTTCAGGAGAGAGATAAAAATACCAAAAAAGTATACCTGTTTATGATATATGGTCTCTGCTGAATTGTATTGCATTGCATTTGAGCAAATTAGAAACACATCACTCTGCAATCAAAGAAAACAGTTTCAAATAACACCATGTATCACTCCAGTATTAACCACTATCATTCAAGAGAAGATATATCACAGCAAATAAGTAACATTAGCC
The DNA here is from genome assembly GCA_947857235.1 of Jatropha podagrica. Classification (NCBI taxonomy): domain Eukaryota; kingdom Viridiplantae; phylum Streptophyta; class Magnoliopsida; order Malpighiales; family Euphorbiaceae; genus Jatropha; species Jatropha podagrica. The sequence continues at coordinate 12,741 of CANUEP010297264.1, read as the reverse complement.
AGTTTACTTCTTTTGGAAACAATGAATATTACAGGTAAAAAAATATTCTAAAGCCCATGATGCTCAGTAAAGTGTAACCGTAAGTCTATAACCCTTCTAGCCTTCCAGATCAATGACAAGGACCACGTATTGACAACAAAATAAGGGATAGATGAATTATACTAGACTCCAAAAAATTAACAGTATTCAGGTATTTGGCAAAAATTTCAGATAATATATGCAGGAATTTTCCACCAAAATGCATTTTTGAGATCAAGGGTATCAGGTTAATCACAGAGATTAAGGTGTAAAGCAAAATTTTTTCCCATCTAATGTTGCCCAGAAAAAAATGACCTTCGAAAAATATTAGCCTAATCAGCAGCTTTGAATTCCTTAAGCCCCTCTGAAGATAAATGATCTACTCCAGAAATATTCTCCCAGCAATACCAAAAAAGAACAAACATCATCAGAATCGTGCTCTCCATATATCAATTAAGGCCTTTTTCACTGGGAATCCAATGAAAAATAGTTCAATTCCATCCAAAAAGTTTATATATTAGACATATAGCCCCACATTTAACCAATTAGCACCAAATCATAACAGCAAACCCTCTCACTATGATTCAAGGACTTTCACTACTAAACCATCATTTGAGTCAAATTTGCCAATGTCCTTGACCATATTTATGGAGCATAAGCTGCACAACTAAATGCTGCATGAATGGCATGTTGAGTAAAAACATTTGAGACTGTTAAGTAAGAGGTAAAGTTGAAAGCACAGTATCTGATTCTTTCTGTCTGGAAATGCATTGCTTGAGGGTGGGGGGTTGGGGGAATTGCATTGTTTAATAGACAGAACTTGAAGGGCTGGAAAATGGAGTTTTCCGTTTGTCTAATCTCAACAACCAAGGAAAAACAGTATTATTTTTCTAATATCTCCTCTAAACTGCTGTTAACAAATTTTCCACTGTTTTTTATTTCTCGCAATAGACAAAAAGTCCTAAATGTCCTTAAAAGTAGGAAGCTTATCAATTCAATAGCATATAATTAAGGAATTAGAGCTCAGTCAACAAAACTTAGCATCCCAAGAGAGAGTTTAGGGGCTTGGAAATGAGTTTTGCCTAAAAGAAGCCCACTGCATAGAGAGAGAGAGAGAGAGAGAGAGAGAGAGAGAGAGCTTCCAATTATAAACATAGCATCTAAAATCACAATCTAAAACTTATTTTTTCGGTCATTTCCAATGCAATATCACGATTCAAAGATAGCTTCCAATTGACCTTGCACGAAGCTACCAAAGGAGACCCAAGGAGGGCAAAAGGACTCTCTCCAAAGGTTGACACTTGAATCAAATGAAGAACTGATACAATTGAGAACGGCTGCAGTGAGAATGGACTCTGATACAACTAAAACACTAATGCCACACATAAATGACACGAACAATGGACTTCAGCAGCACTCCACTTAGGCTCTGTATCGATGTCGGGGGCTCAAACAGAGGTGTGAATTGTAGATACTCACCTCAAATTGTTCAAAGGTTGAATATGATCCATTTCCCAGCTTCTTCCTCACTGTGGAAAAGTCCATTGGATGATCAATCACATCAAGATAATCAGGAAGCTACAACAATAAAAAGGGAAAAAGAATTAGTACTTCAAGATCCCATAAAACAGAGCTCTCCAAAAACAAGTCAACAATTAACCACTTCAGCATCCACGCACCTCTTCCAGATCCACTGGTTCTGCATACACGCCATATGTGTCCTTCCTACCACAATTTAGACCCGAAACAACAATTAACATAAAAATCTCCCTCAGCCTCAATACAATAAGTATCAAATGACAGAAGGACAGAAGAAGACATATAAGCCATAACCCACTTTTGAAGCTTGTCAAGGATTAACTCGAGCGACTTCTTATCAGGCAAAGGCAACCCATTTGGATGATCAGTTGGAGACCCTAATCAAGCAGAAACATAAAATTAAGCAAACCCACATCAAATTTACATGTTAGACATACATATATATCCCAAAAATCAACAAACAAACCTGGAACAGAGTCCTCTCCCCCTTTGGTATCAGCTTTTCTTTCCCCTTCCTGTCAAAATCCAAAAGGTTCAATACCCAAACTGGAATAAACATATTCATGGAGCAAGTAAATGTACGATGGGAAAGTGAAACGAGACGCTGATAGAGACAGAGACAGAGACAGAGACATGTAATAAAGCAGCCAACATATGTAAGAGAGAGAGAGCGTGTGAGAGCAAAAGATAATAGATATAGAAAGAGAAAGAGAGAGGTGGGTGGAGAGAGAAAGGTGGGGAGAGCGTGATCAGATTCTGTTGGAGAGAAGGTAGTTTTTGACAGTTGACTCCCGACCGTTATTTATCTCCAAATCTCCCGACACAGAGAGACACATATAGAAAGGGAAAGGAAGCGATGAGTTGAGTAATATTGAAGTCTGCACCAACGAAATTCTTCAGTGATTTCCGCTGAGCTGTATACTTCCTTCTTTACCTTCTCTTTCCTTTTCACCCTCCACATTTTCTCTCTATTTTAAATTCATCTGCTTAATCAGATCCATACAATTAAACTGATTGATTAGCGATTTTATATACCTCTTGATCGTTCTCATCGTCATTTCCATTATCATTTTCGCTATCCTCTTCTAATTCACTGTCACCGCTGCCGTTGATTTTCCTCTTCTTTAACGGCTTCTTTTCGCTTACATCTTCTTCATCCTCATCCTCCTCCGAGGAGGATGCCACGTCATCCTCTCGCGCGTGATCTCTACGCGCCGCTTTATGGCGGCTCTGGTTTTGGTTGTTGAGCTTGAGTACTAGCTTGAGCTTCTTCTCTTTTCTTCTTTCCTCCTCTTCTTCTTCTTCAATCTCTTCATACTCCTCGAACTCTTCCAGGTAATCATCGTAGTCGATAAAGTTGTTGTACCTTGCATTACGGCGCCGGAGACTTCGCCGTCTCTCCGGCTCAGTACTCGCTACTTTCTGTCCAGAAGAACGCCGAGCTAGATCCGCCTTCGATGGTCTTCCTTTCTTCTTCCTCTTCACGATCTGTCCCATCCCCGTGTGTTTCTCTCTCCAAACTATACTGTTTCTAGTTCTGCTTCCTTTCTCTCTCTAGGAAAACAAGTCTCTTTAATTTTTTTTTTTACTTTCTCTCTCTATCTCTCTCTTGATTTTTTTGGTTCCATTATTTTCTTCGATGGTGGCTTGGCTTTTTCGAGGGAGGGTTGCTTTTGGTGTCCGAGCCTAGCTCCCCACCTCTTTTTAAGACAGCCAAATCCAAGGTTCGGACGTGGTGTTGGTAATAAAATGATGATCGAGTTTTTTCGTTTGTAATAACGGCGTCAGCGAGTGAAAGAGACGGTGTCTAGTGCTGCCCGCTGCCCTAGTCAGGTTTGCATGGCCCTTCTCCTTGAGGCCCGTTTGTCTCGACGTCATTTTGCCTTGCCCCGAAAATAGGAAAGTTTTCTTCATTCGTTGTCTTGGCGCGTTAAACCACGCAACTGCATTGTCTTGGTTATTATTACCCCTTGGTTACACATGGCAATAGTAAATTACATAGAGAGACATCGTTATGTTAATAACTTAACCTCATTAGATAGATAGGCTGTCCGAACCCTAACCACAAAAAAAAAAAAAAAAAAAAAAAAAAAAAAAAGAGTCTAATTCAGCTTCATTTCATGGTGCCCTAATGATAAAACATTGATTTTTTATTTATTTTTTAAATATTAAATATTTTTTTACCATTAATTACTATATATAAGTTTGATAAAACTTAAATTTTTAAATTAAATATTATTAAATTCAAACTCAGCTCATTTACTAAATGAATTGAAATTTTATTAAATTCAAATTCAGCTTATTTATTAAATAAATCGAATTTAAATAGTTTGAAAAAAAGTTGGGGCCCATTTGAACACTCTGAGATTAAAAGTATTATTTTCCTTAAACTCAAACAGCAGTAGCAGATTTTGCGTTTGAAGTGATAGCCTAATCAAACAAAGCATAAACTTTTAATTTAAAGGTAAGTATGCAGCCAATTATTTCAAATTTTACAATTCAATAATTGAATAATAAAAGTAAAATTGCACATAAAACAATTAAATTACAACCTCTTGTTCACTATAAATACTGTTTAAAGTTATTTTTTTTTTTAATCTCACAAGATTTGTTATTTTAGAAAATGAAGAAAATGTTGATTTTTTATCTCAAAATATTTTATCACTTTAAAAAATAATAAAAATATAATTTAATTAATTGCAAATTTTTTTATTAAAAATGAGTTTTTGATTTCTTTAATTATTAATATCTTCATTCTATGATACTTGTCACATTTAAAAAAATAATTTATTTTAAAATATTTATTATATTTGTAGGTTAAAGGAGTAATAGGTCTTTTTTTCCATATTTACCTTTTATATATTATCAATAATTATTAATTCAATTTAATAATTTTTTAGAGAATTAATATTAAATTAAGGGTAATATAGTTAATTTATTCAATAATTTAATAAAACTTAAACATATTTATTACTTCTCTTAAAAAAATGTAAAATTTCAAATATATGGAATAAAATTAGTATAAAGTATATTACTTTAAACAATAAATGAACATATTTATCAATTGATAATAAATTATTTAGTCTCTTAATTCTGATCAAAATTAATTTTTCATCTCTACTTTTTAATAAAATCACTTATTTGTCCAAAATTTAGTTGTGTTAAATTATTTAGTTAGTATATGTAAAAAAATGCATTTTTATGATAAATGGGGACTAAATAGCAATTCGATTAATATTATATTAAGGTATAATTAATTTAATGAAAAATTAATTATTGATGTTAACTTTAAATTATTTTTTAAATTAAATATATAAAACATATGAAATTGAATTCAAATTTCATTAAATTTTGTGGGATTGCCTTTTATTTTCCAACAAAAAAATTGGTGTTTTTCTGCATATTTGACTCGCTTGAGCGGCCACCTGAGAATGTCGCTGTAATCCCAATTCTCATAGTCAGGCTCCATTCACGCGCCTAAATAAGCGAGTAGAGAAGGTGGTCGTTTTATTACCAAATAAGTTAGAGAGGGACCGCCATGACCACATGTACAGTGAGTCCAGAGTCCAGACTTGCACTTTGACTAAAATATCCACCAAAAAATTGCTTTCTTCACGCATTCAACAAAGTCCTAATTTGTCATTTGGACCTACTTTATTTTTTCGGTCTCTTTATTTCTTTCTTATTTTCGGTGTTGTGTTCAGACTTCGAATGTCAAACACTCCATCACAGAAATCGTTTTAGGCCGCGGGTATCGTATGGCTGTAAATGAATCATGCGACTGATTAATCCATAACAGGAAATGATCGAACGGTGATTATTAGGTACTACTTCGTGTTGGGAGTTTCAATTGCTTTTGAATGGGAGGGACGTGAGTCGTCCTGAAATTCAGTTCTCATGATACCAGTTCACCTCCTTCTTCGATCCCCGGCGTATTGCTACGAAGGCACGAACTCCGACGACGGTGTTGAAAGCAAAGTCAAAAGTGGCGAATTGCAACAAACCGGGCATGGCCCGTTAAGCGTTAGCCAAGCATCAATACAACATAAGTGAAAAAAATGTCTGCACTCACGCATCATTCGTAGCATCTCCAAATCTTTGTACTCGCACAAACAGATCGAACAAGTAGTATTATTTCCATTTGAATCCCCATCCCTAGTGAACTGAAATTTCGGATACGAATTTATTAATTAGCACTAGCTCAAGCCCAACAACACAGGTTTCTATGTCACCTTTTTTGTCACTCTCTTCGTACTCGCGTGACATTACATACTAATTTCAGCATAATAAAATATTGTTAAATACGAAAAAAAAATAAATAGAGGGACACAATAATTTTTTAAAAAGGTATAGAATCCAGAATATGCATTTTGTTAATTATTACTCTATGGCAACAAAATTAAAAACATGTATTTTACTAAAATCCTTACTTGGCTTTTGAAGTTTAATATACAATCAATTATTATATAACAATAAATGTTTATACTGGCTAAGAGACTCTAGAAATAGCATATAGATATTACCTTTAGAGAATATTTTTAATGATAAGAAATAAAGAATAAATGAATAAATAAAAAAAAAGAATAAATGACTTATTGGTGTTGTCTAACAGACTTTCTGAAAATAAAAAATGTGACGATGTTTTTTCTATGTTTCAACTGACTTTTCATAAATTATGATGTAAAATGTATATGCAATAGTTGTGCATATTACGGTTTGAACTATTTTAAATCTTTATAAAGGGTAAGCTGTAAATATGTGGTAATAATTTTTTTTATTTATCTTTCGATCCAAACATATGGTGAAATATGAGAAAAAAGAATAGATGATACAATCCTTTCCTTTCCTTTCCTTTCCTTTCCAAATATGGTGAAAATCAGGCCTTACGTACAAATAATTTAGGCTGTTGGGTGGTGGGTCTCAACAAAAGTGGGACCCGATGTGGGGATAGGGACCCACGAGTGGTTGATTTTTGATTTAGAAGTCAGCATAGAGCCATAGAGCGTTTTGAAGGAGTACGCATGACATGAACCGTTTGATTTTGCGATTGATTGATAATATGGCAGCCGAAACTGTGACCAATTGGAATTTAGTAATTTACATACCTTCTGAATATTGGTGGGGCCACATGAAATTTTATTTCCTTTTTTCATTTTTTTCTTTTTCTTCCGAGATGCTCTCATGAAACACAATGCAGTCTATAAACATTGTATCTTATCTTCTTCGTTTCTCTTTTCAATAAAATATTTACTAATATTCTTACAATTATTTATGGAAATAAAAAAAAAGCTGCAAATAAGATATTTTTTATCATTAAAATAACAAAAAATACAAAAAAGTGCTGAGCCTATTGAAAAAAAAAGAAGAAGAAAATTCTCCCATAGAAGTTTTGCATACAGAATATTTTATTTTTCTATTTTTGTGATTCCCAAAAAAATGTGAAATGCTTAAGGATTTATCGTATTATCCACGTCAGCGTTCAGTTACTAACTCGGTGGGACCTGTCTCATGTCAATGGTATTGTCCATTCCCATTTTTTATTTTTCCCTCGGCTCAGTGCGTCTGTTGCTCGATTAATAGCTTTTCAAATGGAGAAACTGAGGAGAGTAGTGAACGAGATAGCCAACACGGGAGACCAAGCTAAGCTCTCTACTCTTCACCGCTCTTTTATTCCTCTACTCTCATTCGCGTCGTCTTTCTACTCAGTCGCGCTCTCTCTCCGCCGCTATCTCTACCACTTTGGCCTCTTTTCCACGCATCGGTAATATTTGTTTCTGCAACTAACTGAAACCTAATTTTTATTAATCTAATTCTGCGTTTTTATTGGAATGTCTAATTTAATTTCTTAGCTTTATTTTGATTTTGAAGGTTACCGGTACCCGTGATAAGTGTTGGAAATTTAACTTGGGGAGGAAATGGGAAGACGCCAATGGTTGAATTCATTGCGCGATTATTAGCTGATTCTGGAATTTCACCTCTCATTCTTACTAGGGTATTGAAGTTTATCTTAAAAAAAGTTTACTTCTTTTAACCTTTTTGGATATGGAAATGGCATGATCATGGAAATGCAGTTTTCATTTGGTTAGGTTAATGTTTACCTGGAGAAATTAATATTGCTTATTGGGCAGGGGTATGCTGGTGGAGATGAAGCTAGGATGCTTACAAGGCATCTTATAGGGACGCCTGCAAAAATTGGTATAGGTGCAAATCGAGCTGCCACTGCTGCTGGTTTTTTCGAACGATATGGACATATTGATCCTAGAAATTATTCTTCTAAGGCAACATGGGTTGATCAGGAAGTTGGCAGTCGGCTTGACTCGGGAAAAATCAGTGCTGTTGTTCTAGATGATGGAATGCAGGTATTACGCTTGTTTTCCTCCATTTGTCGTTGAGGATTCATTTTGTTGCATGTATGATACATGGTCAAATGATATCATAGGCAGCTACCCCTGAACTGAGCGTCTGGCACTGGAAGGCTGTTGGCATCTTCTTCATATTTTGAAATTTGAAACGTTTCCTTTCTTTTCCGGTCAAGTATTGTTCTTTGATCTTTTAGACGTATATGTCAGCCAATCTTTTGGCTTTTGTTTTCTCGTAGGCCGACCTACTGATACTATGCTGCTTACTGTTGAGAAGTACAGATCTCATTTACTGTTCACTGATTGATTTTTGATTGTTTTTAAGGATATTTTTATTGCTGAAGCAGTGACATCATGAGGCAAAAACTTTGCTTATAGATGTATGCTGATAATTTGTTTCTTTTGTGTGGAAGATAGCACTGGAGCTTGCAGCGTGACCTTGAGATTGTAATGGTTAATGCGCTATCACCATGGGGAAACTGTCAACTGATCCCACTTGGACCTTTAAGGGAACCATTGACAGCCCTTAGGAAAGCAGATGTTGCTGTAGTTCATCATGCAAACTTGGTATATGAAACTGATGTTTTATGGTCTTCATTTGTCTCTTACCTTTATGTTTGAATGGAAATTCTGCATTTCACGTGTGCTCTGTCTGATGTCATTTTATTTCTCCATGCCATTTGGTATAAATATATCAATTTAAAGTTCTGTGCAGGTCTCAGAGCAAAATCTCCAAGTTATTGAGATAATGATGCGAGGAGTTAAAGATCCTCTTCCTATTTTTTTCACTAGAATGTCTCCCTCATATTTCTTTGAAGTAGGAAATATCAACTTCAGAATACCACTGGATGTCATACATGATGCTATCGTGCTTTGTGTTTCTGCAATTGGTTCGGCAAATGCTTTTGTGCAGGGGATGGAACAGGTACTTCCCCTTTTACTATCTGGTTTTATAACATTTATTTTCCTCTTCATTATATTGAGAATCTTTGGGCATCTTATGTATAACGAACAGAACATCAAGGGATATTTAATGGGTGTGGTATCTTTCTCCCTTACATCTTCCCTTTTATAATGTGTTTAAATGATGGGTATCTTGCAGATGGGAGCATTTTTTGTTGATCGAATAGATTTCAGTGACCATCACTTGTTTCAAACCAGGGTATAATTCTCTTAGTGCTGTGCCCTTTTTTATTAAATTTCATCAGATGGACAATCCAATTTTTTTATAGCTCAAAAATGCCAACACTTGTCATTTGAGTATTCATTTGATCTTGAAGTTCATTCTCCTGCTCAGTCACAAATTTTGCATATGCAAAGTTCAACTTTTATCTATTGAAAAGATGCCCGTGCTTTTCACGCAAACAGGATAAAAAATGACATTTACTGTGCCTCTACCTGCATTATTTAGATGTGCTTGTAACTACAGCTGCATAGCTTGTGACAGCTACTGCATAACAATTACTAAGCCCTTAATCCCGACAGTTACTGCATCATAGGAAAATATTTGTTCATCCCCACCCACGTTATGCTGAATTTGTTGCTGATATCCTCTGTCAATTTATCTAGGACATTGTGGTGATCATGATGAAACTCGGAGAACTAGAGAACAAGTTTGGATCCAAGCCGGTAGTGGTAGTAACGGAGAAGGTGGGTACATTGTTTAATACTGATGCTGGCATATTTTATTGTTTTTAGCTTATTCTTGGACCACTTAGGTGAGAAACTCATTGGTATCTAGTTTAGATGAATAGCTTCTGTATGGCGTCTGTGATGCGGTCCATCTGGTTCCTTTTTTATCTGCAGCATGTCCTGCTTTGTCTGACTGTACATTTGCTAGTATAATTTGTTCCTCACCTAACGACCGGCTTCCACGACTTAGAGTCTATAATATCCTCATTGTCATAATTATTTTATGTTTTTTGAAAACTCATATTCATTAATTTCAACCATTGCAATTTTAGGATTATGATCGAGATCCAGATATTCTCCGGTGTCTGAGTCCTTTCAAAGTTATGATCCTCTGTTCAGAATTGCAAATCATTCCATGTAGAGGAAGCACCGACGATGGTTTTAGAAAGTTGTTGAAGGAGCTGCCGAAGATAGAATGCTCAGGCGCAAAACAAAACTAAGCTTTGATTTTACGAGCTGAAATGGTGTAAATTTTTTGGTAACGCACCTGACAGTAGTTGCTGAGCCTTCGTTTTGAGTTGTGCCTTACTTATTCTGTTCGTTGTTGGCAAGGAAGTACATTTGAGTTATGCATTTTGAAGTTCCAATGTTCTACACTTGTATTTTACAATGTTAGGATCTAATTCTTTGCTAGAAAACAAAATTTTTGGAAAAATAAAGTTGTGAATTTTGGTTGAACCGCCAAGTCACAAATTATACTTTACGCCTAAGGTAATATAATCACTCCTTTCGATAGTCTAATATTTTTGCTAATAGAGCACTAATCTTAATGCTTAAAAGTTGCAAGAAAGGGAAAAAATAATAAAAAGGAGAAACGGTCCCTCGGAGAAAAATGGTGGATCAGACGGATGAGTTATGCTGTTTTTCAAGGTGAAATCCAGCCCATGGACAAGTTTTATTAGGCCCAGGTGAAGACCTAGTACTGCCTCTGGCAGTGGAGATTTTAACTAAAGTGTAGATGCTGGAGTCCACTCCTTGGCATCAGAATCAGAAATGGTTCATAACATTTATTTCCACTTGAAATTCTGATTATAACATTTTTGACTTATCACTAAATGCTAACACACAGAGAATCAGATCCAATCCCATTTCAACACTTTAGTCGAAAGAGAGTTACGTGCAGAAAGATACCCTGGCCTGCAGTGTCGGATATACATCAAGTGATCGATTGATATATAATCATTCACCATTTTTTAAAAGTCTGCAGTCCCGATTTGTTGAAGTTGGTAGCTAAAATAGACGCGTTTTCACACTTATACTCACAAGAACCATATACTGTGAGATTAACGCTTACGTACATGCATTAATTTGTTGAAGTTGATACATGAATTTTCGATTCCCAATAGTCGGTGTGTGACAACAAGCAAGAAATTGTAATGTAATTGCTAATTATTATAAATTTGAATCATTTTCGTCATAGTTGCATTCGAACCCACGAAACCAAAAATGTAAAAATAAAAAACAAACCCAGATAGCCATCAACCAAGAAAGATCGATCCTTTTCACACAGAGTGTTTATGGATTAGAATCACTAATGGCTGTACCCAAGCTGTCTTGGTTGCAAATGCAATCCAATTCCCACCTTCTAGGCGAGGTCAAACATACCCACATGGATACATATCTTCTCTGTTGTTTATTGTTAGGTTCAGAAATGGTAATTCATTTATCAAAATTTAGGGTTAATGGCACAACGTGTTGGATTTGTTAGGGTAAAAGGAAATTCAACTTAGAAAGATGATTCTCTCTCTTTTGGTCATTTACCACAATCAGTGATGGGTTTACTTTGACAAATTATATCCACAAATTTGTCGCTCATCAAAGTCCAAACTTGATGTCAAAATCTCAATTATTTATAATAAAATTATTAAATTAATTACGATTAATTCCTTGTAATCTTTTTCTTTCTTCTATTGTTTGCTTTCATTTTCTTGAAAAAGAAGTGATTTTTACGCAACAAATACTGTATTATTCAAATTATCATGTTGACATACTAATCAAATCAAAGTTGAATTAGGGTAGATGAGAGGATTGGATTAAATTAGTGATAATATAAAGTTTTAGTTAATTAATTAAGAATTCAAAAGGCATGGAATATGTTTATTTTGACCATTTTCGGAAAAATTAATTAAGAATGGAACCATGTTTTTTTTCATGTAATCAAAACGCTAAACGCTGTTATCGCGAAATAGGACTTTTGTTTTGAAGTTTAAATTTAGTGTTCAAACTGAGAATACTAATTTGAATTTAATGCACGTGCTACCAAAATAAACAATCAAACAAGTGATATTGATGTGCCTTAAAAGATCCTCAACATGCAATTATCTTCTTATCCTGAAAGTTGTCTCAAGCCATTTTTAATAATAAAAAAATATTACAATATTATTAATATATGTCCATCCTTGTAAAGAAGGAAGGCTGCAACAAAAGTGAGATTCCTCAATTCTATTACAAGGATCAATGACTCTACACACATTAAAAAAACTATAGTGCCCCTACAATTTGTGATGAGAAATAAAAAAATAAAATTATATTAAATTAAATTAAAAAATTATGAATTTTATTATTTTTATTTTTGTTTCTTTAAAATATGATAAGGTGCATCACAATGGAATTAATGAAGTAATAGGGTATGGAAGTGGATTGAGAATGGGACGGTGCTGACCTTAAAATTCCAATTTTGATGATTGTGATAGTGGGTTCTCATTGATGTACCCATGTTCCAAATTTATTAAATTATTCTTGGTTTTTATTTATTGACAAACAACAAGGGGTCTAGAAATTTCTCACTCCTTTTTCTTTCTCTAAAGTCAATACATGAATCCTCGATTAGATTATAATCTGATTGATCTTCTCATTTGTACGAAAATTGAGAAATTTTCAGTTTAAATCATATCGGCTACAGTTATTTTCACTAATTTAATAAATCAAAAGAAAAGTTATTCCTATTATATAGTCCGCAATAATATTTCGGCCAATAAAAGCTTACAATAAATTAAAAAAAGAAAACAATCAACAATTAAAAAAATTAGGAATAGTTTGTCTTTGACCATATATATATATATATATATATATATATATATATATATATATATATATATATATATATATATATAAAAAAATATATATAAAAAAA